>JACXGK010015323.1:0-10534 GCA_016801125.1 Novumbra hubbsi | reverse complement strand
AACGAATATGTAAACATGTACATGAGTAAACACAGCCTTTGCTCAATGCTTTGTTGAAGCACCTTTGGCAACAATTAGGTGCACAGCCATTTTCAGATCTCTCCAGAGATGTTTAATTGGGTTTAATAGTATTCTTAAACACAGCCAGAATCTCTGGCCACCCCTTTGAGCCTTGTTCCTCTCTAGGTTTCTTCTTACAGTCCGGCCCCCATAGGGAGTTTTTCCTGGCCACCATGCTGTCACGTCTCCCTCTGGGGACGTGCCCCCTCCTCGCTCAGGCAGCGTCCGGCGTTCGGCGGCATCGGCTCTCTAGCTGCCACCGTTCCCCTGTCCCCTCCTTTTGTGTGGATTGTTTGTGATGTCCCATGTCTTCACGAACGCAAGTCCTCATTGCGCACACCTGTTGCTTGTTTGGCTCTGTATATATTTGCAGTGTTGGTGTTATTTTCAGTGTTGGTTATTGTTCCGTGTGATCGTGTTCTGTGTAGACTACAGATTAACTAAATGTAATATTAAATAATTCTGGAACAAAATGCCCATCTATGTATGAATCCCTTCTACGACCTACTTTATAAGTCATAGCGGTCACAGGTGTATCACTAAGTATTAAAGCATTTTAAATCGATAGAAGTTCAGGCACAAAATGTTCTCTTTATTTAGCAGAACCTACCAGGACACGTTTAAGAAGCTGTGAGCAAATCACCAGTGGTGATGACAACACACCGGCATTGGTAAAGCCAAGGTCAAGATGTGATGACGTCACAGTAATATCAGACATCACATTCCATAATATTCCTATTTCCTTTCTTAGTCATACACACACTAATGTTTTTTTTTCTGTTGTTTGTAATAACCCAGACCGTATCACACACTGAAGGACAACAATTGGCTAAATATACAGTTGCAAAAACATGTTATAGATGATCCAATTGCTGATTACTTTGTTTTATACAAACAACCCCAAGGGTATGAAAACTCCAGGGGATTGCTACATGTTTTTTAATCGTTGACAACAACAAAAAGAGTTATAGAATATTAATTTGTACCCATATTTAAAGTATAGAGTATAATAACTTTCATGAATTTTTCCACCACATGGGATTTATTGCTCTTCTGCGATGTTGTGTTAAGCAGTGCATTTATTGGCTAGCGAGGCAGGGCAGGGATGCTGTTTAGGGGTTAGGTTTCCTCATTAGTTTCCATTTACGCAGATGTTGTAATGAGGCTATGGTGCAAATGCGGATGTGTTTGTTTACATACAGCCATAATAGCTAATCTGTAAGTAAACCCAAAAAGAAAGAAATACTAGAATAAGATACGTTTTGGAAAACTATAAAACATTTGTGATGAGTAAGTTTATGCAATTGTGACAATGTTTAAACAATATGTGGTTAATGAAAAGTGGTGTATTACACATCTAAGCAACAGTTTATTTGCCGGAATATAAAGTAAAATACACAGCAAAGAATAAGGAGGAAATAAATGCAGGTTTTAGGATAAACAGAGAAGGGCGACCAAGAAATACATAATCATGTCTCCAACCTGTTTTTAAGTCGACAAAAGAGAAGACATTAACACCGGAAAGAGGAAGGATTTTTTACTTCCTTGAAGAACTGTTGAATACAATTTGTAAATTGACCTCAGATTTACCTCTAGTGATTCCTCAGTATCTAATCAACCTAACCAGATATATCAAGCGTCACACTTCTTGACCTTAAGTAACTTGGCCTTTTTGTTATACTTTAGTATTCTGTACATTATTTTAAGGGTAATGTTAGTATTCAAAGTAAAATAGCACATCTCAACTCCTTCTCTGACATGTTACAGGTGAATCACCAGGATAAGCAATCCACCTCCATTAACGATAACAAGTAATCATTGTATGGAAGCTTTCTTCTCACACATAGAAAATGTCTTTGTTCCACAAGGCACGTCGTCCCAACTTCTCATTGGGTCTGATGCCGACTGTGTGATTTCCACACATTCTTTTTTGTCACCCAGATAATTGGGTTCCCCTTGCATCCAGTACCTGTAATGATCACAGGTAACACCTTGAAATACCACATAGTTACTTATGCTGCTTTTACTAATGCAAGTGTGAGGCGTAGGAGAGGCAGGACCAAAACGCAGGTGCGTTTGTAGAGTTTTTATTTCACTAAGGAAATACTCCCGAAGGAGGAGAACAAAACAAAAGGGTGCTCAGTAGCACACAGGTAAATAATAAGTAAAACAAAAAGGCACCGAGAACCAGCGCATCCGCTGAATATCAAAAGCAGAGCTACGTGCCAATGCTCTCCACATACATGTAACAATAACGGACACAAGGACAAGACACAGGAGGGAATATATGGCATCTCAACAGGTTGCACCTGTAGGGAATTAGGGAAGGGCGCATTCACAGGACATGGGAAACAGGACAACACGAACGATGATGACTAGACCTCCGGCGACGTCGCGCGCCGGCTCACCACACGCAGAGGTGGGGGCGCGTCCCTAGACGGGGACGTGACAGCAAGACTCTATAAAAAGGTAGTTTAATATTATTTGCATGAATATCCCATCTCTAAAGACATACAACACAGCAGAGTAAAACTTCAAGAAAAATAAATGAATGGAACGTGTTCACTCACGTGGATGTGACCTTTGTGTTATCAACCCAATGCCAGGATGTGGCTTTTTTAAACAAACCAATCAAGACGTTCCTCTTGAGTCCATGGATAAATAGCTACCATTTGGCAAGGAATTTGAGAGAGAGTATTTGATTGTAGAAAAAGCATTTTCATAAATCTTGACACTTGAATAGTATGAAGATGGTGATGAGAACTTTGGTGATAATTTCAAAACGTTGTTTTGTAAGTAGATAATACAACAAAGTTTGAGTTACAAGTACATTCTCCATTACCTGTTCTTTTCTGCTGTTTATAACAACGTCCTCTGATCCCATTTCCCTACACGCTAACAGACCAGCCCCTTTCTGTGTCTTTTGTGGAGGACAGATAGTAACAACTGGTTTCAAACTTCAGCCATCCCTCTGGACAGGGTTTCTCTGTTGTCTTTTTCAGTTGTCATGGTACTGAGACTACTCTGTATCTGGTCTTTCTCCTTTTTCATGGTGTTAATGCTATGCTTCAGCTGGTCTCTTTCAGTTGTCATGGTGCTGAGACTGTTCTGTAGCTGGACATATAGCTGCAAGCAGCAATTTGGGTTACTCCAAAAATTTGGGACAATTGGAAAATTGCGAAAGCAAATTTAAAATTGTAGCAAACAGGAGGGATCGAATCGTGAAACCTGGGTTTACAATCAGTACAATCTAACCACCGCGCCACCGACAAAGTTGCCCACGAAAACATTTCGGAATGTTTGGTATTTTCCTAATTGAAAATATACATGAAAGACTGTTAGAATTATCTGCTGACAAAATAAAGCATATAGCTCCACAAATTGACAGATGCCAAACTAAAATCATTAATGGGTCGTATTTATTTGAGAGGTGGTAAACGCATGGCGGTAAAAGCATGAAAAACGTGTTAAAAGCCTGGTAAAAAAAAACATTATTTTTATTTCGACCCATGAAGGCTCTTAGTTAGGCATCCGTCAATGTGCTCTTTTGTGCATTATTTCGCTCAGCACCCTCTTCCATGTATATTTTCAATTAGGAAAATACTAAACATTCCAAAATGGTCAAATTACTTTGCCGGTCGCACAGTGGTTAGTGTACCACTTTTGTAACCCTAAGGGTTCATGGTTCAGCTCCTCCTGTATGCTGCAGCTAAACACATTTAATTTGCATTTACGCTTCCGCTTTTTGCGAATGCATGCGATACACATGTCTGTCAATTGTCCCCAATTTTTTGCTGCTTGCAGCTATATGTATTATTATTATTGAATTGCACACTTTGTTTAATTTGAGAGTGAAATAAATTAAACAGTTGTTTTCTACATACATACAACTGCTAGACTAACTTCAATATGTACGGCACCAAATCATAACACAAATAACACATGATGTTCTGGACCTTTGCTTGAAGTAATTTTGTCTAGCTGGACCTTTATGGAATTTGATCAAGACAATATAATTTTTTTCCTCTTCACGGGGGAAAATTTGCCTGCTCTGGCGCTTCTAGTGTTAAGTCTGTTCTGCAACTGTTCTGCAACTGATCTCATTCTGCAGTCATTTTTTCAATACTTCTTTGCAGCTGATCTTTCTCATCAGTTCTTGTGATGAGTCTATTTGCTGGTTGGTCTCCCTCTATTGAGTAAGGACTACCAATGACTCCACCTGTTAGAGAGAAGATGTGTAACTTATAGTGTCTCTCTAGTGGCGTTTTTGTTAAACAGCAGTAAGACTTGAATATGGTCACCACAGAACAGACTCTAGAATGTAGACTATGTTAGTCAGCGGAGGTCCTGTGACTGACTGAAAGGAAACTATAGGCTCTGAATATCTTACTTTGAGTGGACCTGAATGAGCATTGTTCAGTAAAAGGGTTTTATTAACACTGCATCCCTGCCCACTGAACCCCTTGATGTGCTTGAGAGGAGTGATAGAAGTTTGTTTTAAGTCCCCAGAGCATGTCATTCCTATGGATGCAGACAGGATGTTTTACAACATATTCTCTGTCACCAATCATACGGAATTGTACCAATTTTGTATGATAACATTTATTTTACGATCATTAAGTTGAAATCATTTAGTTGGTCTCATATAGTTTGATTGTTACTTTAATGAACAACTTAATTTGATGCACATTTCACACAATTTTAAGATATAAAGAAAAGAGATAAAATATACAATATTGCGTCCCAGAAGAACGTGGGAAGAACGTGGGAACCACTATGTCATAAAATTCCCGGACGCGTTTTGTATGTATAAAGTACTTTTTGGCACCTTTCAAGGAAGCACGGTGAAAATGAATAGCTGTGTATTCCTCTAGTCAAAGAAACAAACCTTTTATTTTAGTTCTTAGTGTGAATTCTGAGCGTTCTGTTCCTGTTCCTGCATTCTAGAATCCTCAGCTGAAGTGTTTCCAGTCCACGACTAACGTAGCTATGAATATCATAGTGGGTTTCCGGATACATTGTCAAACTTCTCCACCTTCACTATAATGCATTTGATTAGATGGCGTCCAGATTTTCCTATCTTGCAATCATTTTACTAGCATGAATATTCTTGGTGGTTTAGCCAGCCTATTGTAGGGTCACTAGCTAGTCTATACCGTAGGTAAGGCCATGTATGGAGTACTGTATGGATCCACCTGGTAATCAGTCCAGTTACGATGGTGTCTCAGTGCCAAGGAACACGACACCACTGAGGCAATAGAGACACTGAGTCTCCTCCTAATAAAACAAGCTCAGTGCCCAGGGACACGACACCACTGAGGCAATAGAGACACTGAGTCTCCTTGAGCCTTGAGGCTTGGGTTTTGAAATGGTTAAAGATACCATTTCATGGGAGCGGAGGGTTGTTCCCCACTTAGACACAGATTTTGGGGGGGGGGGGGGGCTCGTCTGCCAGGATTGGGATTGGTTCCTCGACAACGTGGGGTTCGCGTTGCCGTCTGTGCGTGCTTTTGTTGCGGTTTGGTTGCGTTGTTACATTTGCTTCCCGGTATCGGTTGCCTTTGTTCGTTTGGTGTTGATCTTCCTATGCGGTGGATTGTTGTGGTACTGTGTTGGGGTGGTACGTCGGTTGCTTCCAGGCGTCTCCTGGGGCTGGGTCTCTTCTTCGGCTTGTGGTTGGGTTGTTGGTGGGTGAGTACAATCAGCTGTGTACTGTGGCAACCCAGGAGCTGTACGGCAGCAGACTCCCCGGCACCACGGGGACCAGTGCTCCAGGGCAGAGTTGGAAGGGGAATCCACTCCGGGTGTTACAACCTACCACCACTTAGCCAGCCAACGAGGCACACGGCTGCACCGCAGCAGCTTGTTGGGGAAGGGATAAAACCTCCCCAGTACTGGATTTGGGGGGGAAGGGATACAACCTCCCCAGTACCAGACTCTGGAGGAAGGGATAAAACCTCCCCAGTACCAGACTAGGAGAAGGAGAAGCAGAGAAAGCAAGAGCCCTGCATGGCTGAAGACTGACAACTGCCCAACAAAGCTAACCACCAAGTGTGTTCCTCTGTTCACTGGTCTAACCCACAGAAGGAACAGAGAAAGCCGTTTTTACCCTTGAACAAGGAGGAACCTGAGTTTTGATTTTGATCAATAAACCTTTTTGTTTTGTGCTTTAACCCTGAGTTTGAGTGTGTCTGTTCCAGCTTATGTGAAGTCACCCCGTGTCTGAACTCCCTGGTTGCCACAGTACCAGAGTGGGAGTTTGTTCGGGTAGTTTCGCTAGCTGCCCGAAACTATAGTTTTCCCTCTGCTAGGTTTAGCGATGTGTTTCACTTTGGAATACGTTGGGTGTGGTTATTTTGTATGTTATTTTTGTGTGGTGTCTGTGGGCTGAGCAGTTGTATCGGGGGCACATCCGTGGCTTCACTAGCTTTAAGGTTGTTAGCAAACCTATTGTAGGGTCACTAGCTAGTCAATATAGACGGTAACCATGTATGGAGTACTGTAGGTCAAGCAAGATCACATGGTTTAAAAGAAACTAATGTTGTCAGAATGTCCTAACACTCAAATTGAATTTTCTCAAGCCATCCTCTTGTCAGTTGCTGTCTTCACTCTTTGCATTTGTTTTTGTAGAATTATCAAATAAAAAAGCATTTTGTTGTGTTATAGATTTAAATGAATTATTAACTTGTTTGGCACACTTAATATCCCATCAGTATGAATTAAAAACAAACTTTTAGTCTTTGAGAATGTATTTATTTACCTTTCCAATTTTTTCAACATTAAACAGAAAAATAAGAATTTGAATATTCCATATTCAATGGATATGTGATGGTGGTTGTGTTGATGACTATTAACCCATTTCATGATTTGCCTATCAATGGATTGGTTCCAATGCCTGAATTACAATTAGAGATGTTTGCCTTGTGGACAAAGACCAGTTTTGGCAGTGGCGACTAATGTAAGTGTTAAATCATTGTGTTCATTATGTTTATCTGTTTCACTAATTTACCCCCGTTAATTTGTATCCCCCAGTTATTACGGAAGCGTGCTGCTGTTAAAACTCGTTTGATTCCTTATGAAGATTTACGTGAGCCGCCTTCGTATTGTAATCCTGGTTCTCCAAATGTACAAATAAATTGCTGCTGTATAGCGGTTCGGTATCATCATCACAGTATCCACTTACAAGGATGTTGCAATGAGGCTACGGTGCAAATACGGATGTGACTATGGGTTTGTTTACATACAGCCCTAATAGCTAATCGGTAAGTCAACACAAAAAGAAAAAAATACTAGAATATGTTACATTTTGGAAAAATATCAAACATTTGTGCTAAGTATGTTTATGCAATTGTGACGATGTTTACACAATATGTGGTTAATGAAAAGCGGTTTATGACAAATCTAAGCAACAAAAATGTTATTGGACGGAATATAAAGTAAAAGTGTAATGTTAGTATTCAAAGTTAAATAACACTTCTCAACTCCATCTCCGACATGTTACTACAGGTGTATCAGCAGGATATGCAATCCACCTCCAATAACGATAACAAGTAATCATTGTGTGGAAGCTTTCTTTTCACACACAGACATTATCTTGGTTCCACATGGCGTGTCGTTCCAACTTGTCAGTGGGTCTGATGCCGACGGTATGATTTCCACACATTTTTCATTTCCACCCCCATTATTGGGTTCCCCTTGCATCCAGTATCTGTAAAGTCCACAGTGTAGCACATTGTAAAGACTACATAGTTACTGCTGCTGGTTTAATAAATACAAGACTCCTATAAACAGGTAGCGTGCTATCATTTGAGAGTCACTGCATGAATATCCCATCTGTTATGACATACAACACTGCAGAGTAAAACAAGAAAAAGTAAAGAATGTGAACATGTTTACTCACGTGGATGTGACCTCTGTCCTATCAACCCACTTCCAGGATGTGTCTTCTTTGTAAATACCAATCAAGACGTTCCTCTTAAAACCGTTGATAAATATCTATAAGAGAGAATCCACACTTCTACAATATAGTGGTAGTATATAATATTTGTAGTGTGAAGTTCTATACTAATTTAGTTCATACGCAAACTTTCTTCGCTGAGAAGACATTTGTTTTCTTCATTTTGATAGCTACATAAATTGATGCTATGAAGTAGGTGCTACAGCACTCTCTGACACACTTAAAATATTGGATAATTCCAAAACTCTATTTCAGAATTTCTTCAATTCAGCCAATTCACTTTCATAATACCTCTTAAGTCAGCTGGGCCAGTTGGACTGTGTAGCTGCCCAAGGTGAGACAATAATATCTACCCTCATCATGACACACAATCACATTTGTAGCCTAATTCCATGAATGCACATCCTTGAATAAAATGGTCAGCATTTGTACAACAGGATGTTTTATTTTCACATATATTTCAGTTATTTTTCAATTGTTTTTAAACTCCACTCCACCAGGCCGCCCTCCGTTCTAGCTAGTTATGTTCAATAATATGTGATCTCTATTACCTGTTCTTCTTTGCTGTTTATAACAACCAGTTCTCCACCCATTGTTCTACACCTCTTCTGACCATCCGAAGGAATCTCCTTTGTTGTGGAGAGATGATAACAGTTGGCACCAAACTTCAACCATCCCCCCTCACAGGGTTTCTCTGAGATCAGCAAAATAAGTACAACAATGTCATTCATGCCCCGAATGCTACTTCTAAAATATTTAGAAATAATGAACACACCATATAAATATTCACTCACCATATAAACTCAAACTAGTCTTTATCTGGTCCCTTTCAGATGTCATGGTGCTTAGTCTACTCTGCAGCTGGTCTTTCTCTTTAATTTTTGTGTTAAGGCTATGCTTCACCTGGTCTCTTTCCGTTGTCATGGTGCTTAGTCTACTCTGCAGCTGGTCTCTTGCAGTAGCCATGGAACTGAGACTATTCTGTAGCTGTTCGTTCTCCTTAGTTTTTGTGTTAAGGCTGTGCTTCACCTGGTCTCTTTCAGTTGTCATTGTACTGAGACTACGCTGTAGCTGTTCTTTCTCCTTAGTTTTTGTGTTAAGGCTGTGCTTCACCTGGTCTCTTTCAGTTGTCATGGTACTGAGACTACCCTGTAGCTGTTCTTTTTCTTTAACATATGTGTTAAGTCTACTCTGCAGCTGGTTTCTTTCAGTTGTCATGGTACTGAAACTAGTCTGTAGCTGTTCTTTTTCAGATGTCATTCTATTAAGACTATTTTGTAACTGGTCTTTCTGCTTAGTCGTTGTGTTAAGGCTATTCTGTAGCCAGTCTTTTTTAGTTGTCATGGTACTGAGACTACTCTGTAGCTGTTCTTTCTCCTTAGTTGTTGTGTTAAGGCTGCGCTGCAGCTGATCTCTTTCAGTTGTCATGGTACTGAGACTATTCTGTAGCTGTTCTTTCTCCTTAGTCGTTGTCTTAAGGCTGCGCTGCAGCTGATCTCTTTCAGTTGTCATTGTACTGAGACTGCTCTGTAGCTGTTCGTTCTCCTTAGTTTTTGTGTTCAAGCTGTGATTCACCTGGTCTCTTTCAGTTGTCATGGTACTGAGACTACTCTGTAGCTGTTCTTTCTCCTTAGTTTTTGTGTTCAAGCTGTGATTCACCTTGTTTCTTTCAGTTGTCATGGTACTGAGACTACGCTGTAGCTGTTCTTTTTCTTTAACATTTGTGTTTAGTCTACTCTGCAGCTGGTTTCTTTCAGTTGTCATGGTACTGAAACTACTCTGTATCTGTTTTTTTTCAGATGTCATTCTATTAAGACTATTTTGTAACTGGTCTTTCTCCTTAGTCGTTGTGTTAAGGCTATGCTGTAGCCAGTCTTTTTTAGTTGTCATGGTACTGAGACTACTCTGTAGCTGTTCTTTATCCTTAGTTGTTGTGTTAAGGCTGAGCTGCAGCTGGAATCTTTCAGTTGTCATGGTACTGAGACTACTCTGTAGCTGTTCTTTTTCAGATGTCATTCTATTAAGACTATTTTGTAGCTGGTCTTTCTCCTTAGTCATTGTGTTAAGGCTTTGCTTCAGCTGGTCGCTTTTAGTTGTCATGGTAGTGAAACTACTCTGTAACTGGTCTTTCTCCTTAGTCTTTGTGTTAAGGCTGTGCTGCATTTGGCCTCTTTCAGTTGTCATGGTACTAAGACTACTCTGTAGCTGGTCTTTCTCCTTAGTCTTTGTGTTAAGGCTGCGCTGCAGCTGGTCTCTTTCAGTTGTCATGTTACTGAGACTATTCTGTAGCTGGTCTTTTTCAAATGTTATTCTGTTCCGATTTTTTTGTAGCTGGTCTTTCTCCTTAGTCATTGTGTTAAGGCTATGCTGCATTTGGCTTCTTTCGGTTGTCATGGTACTGAGACTACTCTGTAGCTGGTCTTTCTGCAAAGTCGTTGTATTAAGGCTACGCTGCATTTGGCCTCTTTCAGTTGTCATAGTACTGAGACTACTCTGTAGCTGGTCTTTCTGCAAAGT
>JACXGK010015322.1:0-10526 GCA_016801125.1 Novumbra hubbsi | reverse complement strand
CCCCTCCTAACTGATCACCTCCACGCCCCCCTCCTAACTGATCACCTCCATGCCTCCCTCCTAACTGATCACCTCCACGCCCCCCTTCCTAACTGATCACCTCCACGCCCGCCTCCTAACTGATCATCTCCATGCCCCTTCCTAACTGATCACCTCCACGCCCGCCTCCTAACTGATCTCCTCCATCCCACCTTCCTAACTGATCACCTCCACGCCCCCCTTCCTAACTGATCACCTCCATCCCCCCTCCTAAAGGAACTTGCCATGGCAGAGCAGTGGAGGGGGAACCGTAGTGCAGCACCAGGCTGTGCTGGTCCATAGCAGATCATGGGCCACCGGACCGTCTTATACCATCAGACGAGGGTTCTGGCACAATGGTAAAACGCTGTTCAGGCCACCTTGCCATGCCTGAAGGGCTGGTTCAGGGTTGTCTGAAAGGCAGAAGGTGCGTGTGAGAAAGCGCACGCACGCTGCATGGCGGGATGAGATCAGAGTGGCAGATTGGAGGTTTCCCTACTGGTCCCTCAGATTCATGCAATCTGGACATTCCATACACATGCAGGTAGCGGGTTTCTCTTCGCTTCTGTCAAAACGAAAAGTCCTTTCACTTTCCATTTACGGGCACCTTAACGTGACCCACAGACAACTTACAGTACACCGAGTGTTAATGTAATGTGCCCTAGGAGGCCCTTCTCTAATCTACAACAGAACCAAGTTACACTAAATCCCCATGACGTTGGGCTGTTAAGTGGTTAAATCATGTCTCTATAACCCATTTCCCATTTCTCCATTCTTTATTGTTGTCCAGAGCTGCCCATATCTGTCACCCAGGCCATGGGACAGCAGCCAAGCCTAGGTGATCTTAATGGGAGGAACGCAGCAAAATGACAGGATATACCTCTTTGGTTGGCTCCATTGCCTTTTAAATCAGACCATTGAAATGTAGCATGGGCTTGCAGCCAGGGACCGTAGGGCGGTAAAGAATCATTCAGGGAAAAAAAGCGACCTTGTTACAGACTGAGCGGTCTTCTCTAGTCCCTGTTATCACATGCATGGTCATTTAGTGCATTTTATTACTCAGAAATCAGTTAATGTTTCACTTGCAATATCAAAGCAGTATAATCCAAATGTACATGCACGCACTTTTCAATAGATGGAAACTAAACCTCCATCGACTGGTCAATGCAGACATATTTCCCTTCTGTCAACCACCAATCAAGGATCACGATCATCGAAAGTATTTTAGAAAATGTGCAGCCAGTCAAGTCTGTCCGGTTAAAAACAAAGAGTACTCCATTACAAAGCAAGGCTCTATCGCCACCTAGTGAGTGTTTATGCAGTCGGACAGACAGATGGACAGACATCATCTTCACTACAGGGAGTGTGGTTCCAGGCCTCGTTCACGGAGGCTAAGAGACACGGCGTGTGTGTTCATTCATCTGGCTGCCAACCACATTATGCAAGCCTTCCATGGGAGGTCCATCTAAACACACAACCTGACGCATCTACTAGGCCTGCAACAAGCCTCAGGCCCCCAGGCTGCAGAACTCATAATGGACTCTTTGTGACTAATACACTGGGGGGCTTCTCATTGCAGGCCGACTCCATTCCGACTGGCTAAGATTAATGCTTTTGGCATTCTTATTTTTAATCAGTGAATATCCGGCCTGAAGAACTACGTGATTTAATGGACGGGCACTTTTGGCTTTGGGTAGCGCTGCTGGCATGAGAGTTGTCGAGCCCGGGCTTGTGAGTGCCTTGGAATTGGTGATGGATGTTTTATAGGAGGGAAGGCGATCTGTATCAGAGGAAACCCAGGGCTTGTCTGCACAGAGGCCTTCTTGGCAGACAAACAAAACCCATTTATGTTTTACTGGGTGGGAGGTGAGTGGAGATCTTTCATTGGTTTAATTCAATTGAATAATGACGCTGCATTGGTGCACTTGTGTTCAACTGTGGTTCTGGATCGGACACCACGGCTCTGAAATTCCATACTTCTTTGGGTCATTATTACAATAGGCCAAATCCAAATGTATGTACAGTGCCTTCTGAATCAAGGAGTAGTTTACTCAGTCTGTTTAAACTAACTAGACAGGAGAGATGGGCCTTGGAAAGGGAGGTTCTGAGTGACAAATTTGGCTAAAATAAAGCGCTGCTCCTCACCTTGGAAATACCAACCCTACAATGAAGTACAATGGGGGAAGCATCATTCCATTGGGTTGCTCCTTAAATGCAGGGACTTGGAGACAGGTCTGTTATTTAGGATAGAGGGGAGAAAAACAGAGGGTTTCTTGAAAAATACCAGAGACACTGTGGGAAAAACTTCCCAAATCCAGGTGTGCAAAGCTGACAGAAAAATACCCAAGAAGAATCAAAGCTGTGGTCACTGCCAATGGTTTTAAGGGTCTGAATACTTCATGTGATATTTAAGTGTTTTATTTTCAATAAATTGACATATTTCATTATGGGGTATAGCGTCTGTATGTCAATTAGAAAGTCTTGATTTCAGTGACAGTCAGAGTCACAGGATAAGAGGTTTGCACCTCCCTGCCCTGGAGTCATGTACAGTCCATGACCCTTTTGGTGAATGTGCCACAGTCAGCAGTCTGACTCAGAGTCAATCCAGACGGTGATAGAGAAGATGAAGAGGAACACACCCATTCATGTGTGGACTTGGTGAAAACGGTGATGCTGTCCTCACACCTGAGACTATGGAAATGATGGACCTAAGGAAGATCCATCATCTGCAGCCAACGTACAGGCTTGCTGCATCTCAAAGGGGTGGTTGTCAGTTTCCTGACTGCAGCCACCTCAACAGTTTTGTCCACCGGTTAGGCACCATCAGGCCATGGGTTTTGTTTTGCCTCTTTGAGCTACATCTTCTAGAATAAAAAAAGAAATCTAACTATTGCCCTAGACTGCAGTTATTCAAAACAGAGCGTGACACTAAACTATCCTTCCCAGTGGATTATTGTCTATGTAGTCATTTGGGCCAATTCTTTTCCGGTGAGTGTGTGGGTATGATTTGGCAAGTGTAGACAAGAGAGACTCATTATATTCCAATTCTTTCTGAATTGCTCTCTGCTCATCCTTTGTAAGCCCATGTTGTTCCTCACTGGCAGTTCTTGTGGCTTTGAATGACGGCCACCCATCAAAGGCAGGCAGTGTTAATGAACCTCAGCACAGCCTGAGTCCATCAAAGACAGGCAGTGTTAATGAACCTCAGCACAGCCTGCCGGTGTGTTTCGTAGAATGGCGCTCACCATTGACGTCCACTCGCGCTCAGGAGCACCTGTCAGCTCAGATCTCTTGGTCAGCAGACGTAGAGATCCTGAAATCGTCAGACCCA
Source organism: Novumbra hubbsi (assembly GCA_016801125.1). Taxonomy (NCBI): domain Eukaryota; kingdom Metazoa; phylum Chordata; class Actinopteri; order Esociformes; family Umbridae; genus Novumbra; species Novumbra hubbsi. The sequence continues at coordinate 7,177 of JACXGK010015322.1, read as the reverse complement.
CAGACAGTATGTTTCTAGAAGTGACTATGGTTCACAGTGTACAGCCGTGACCAAACGTTTGAGAATGACACACATACTAATTTTCACAAAGTCTCCTGCCTCGGTTTTTATAATAACAATTTGCAAAAAAAACATTTCCACTGCATTTCAGCCCAGCCACAAAAGGACAAATCCAGCTAGATAACTTTTTAACAACTGTGCTTAGTGGTTCCATTCACTAATAGGACCTATGATTGGGTCACCGCTGCCATCTCCTGGCTAAGCGGTGTAAGACATGGCCTACAGCGAATCACTTTCAGGTGCGGGAGACATCCACTCAAACAAAGGGAAGGTTTGACCGACAATAAGAGAAAAACATGTGAGCTTTAGTCTCTAATCAGTGTTTGGGGGTGGGGGGGGGTGATTCATGGCCACAGACAGGCCTTGCGGGGACACCTGGCCTGGGGATCTCCTCCCTGTGGCTGGGAAACAAGACCATGTTTACATCCAAAGGACCTTGTGATATGGAACAGGGTGAAAACATCACCCCAGGCACTGGCGGACAACACAATCCCGATCTTTTCCCATGCCGTCTCGTCTCCCCCGGTCACACCACACAGAGCGGCCCGATGGAGCAGATCGTAGTGCTGATCACTGGTTGCTCCTCAGGGATAGGCCTCAGTCTGGCCGTGCGTCTGGCCTCGGACCCAGACAAAACCTACAAAGGTAAGTAGCGACTGAGTACGGAACGTGTCGCCGTACGCAAAGCCTTTATTTATTTTATTCCGCGCACCCGTTGAATAAGGAGGAATGCCTGGAGGTTTCTCAGGGGAAACCTGGACTTCACTTAGAAGAAATCCCCTTGTGTGTTTTCAGGGTTCCTATATGGTCCATGGACTGGAGGCATAGCTCTGTGTGGGAGGGGCCTTCCTATAGATCATTTTCTTTCTTTTTTGTCGTTCATTTTCACCTGTCCTGTTGTCTTGGCATCACAGGTCAATGTTGAGCACAGACAGTTTAGACAAGATGAAATGAGTCTTGTATAGGTGTAAGCGCCTCAGGGGCCTAAGCACATCACAATGCAGCAATAGGTACCACTTTATTACTATATGGAATGCTATAGTTAGGATATGTAATATGAAGTAAATCAAATGTAATTACCATATTTAAGCAAGCATGAAATCTTCTGAACGCTAAAGTTATGAATTTGGACCCAAAATATACCACCTCCCAGTGGAATGATGTTTCTTCTAAGATTACTCTAGATTATCCTGGAACTTTTTCAAGGGGTTTCTCTTTTGTGGTTGTCTTCCAAACCCCATAGCCTATCCTTTATGTCTAGGAGTGTGCTGCGAGATCCTTAACAGTATGGAACGTGACATGCTGTTGGCAGGTTGTAACACAAAGACTTTGAAGCAGTTAGCTCTTAATATTATCCATGTTGGCAACTGCATGTTATGCTAATACAATGTACATATATATATTGTTACCTATGAACGTGTCATGGCAAAGCTTTGACATTCCTACAGTCTATGCTACTATGAGGAACCTGGCAAAGAAGGAGCGTCTGCTGGACTGTGTGAAGGGTCTCCATAAGGACACCCTGGAAATCCTTCAGATGGACGTCACCGACCAGCAGTCTATCCTGGATGCCAGGCACAGGGTCACAGAGAAGAGGGTGGACATTCTGGGTGAGTCAACACTGATGCTGACAACTCTAGCAATGTTGAGTCTGTGTGCAGCGTCAAACATTTCTTTCTGGCTTACCGGCCAAGAAAAAAAAAAAGAATTGCTTTTTACTATTGCAATTTGCTATTAGTAGTGTTTAGCATGTCGTCTTGGTCTCGTATGTGATTCTCAATCAATATTATAGTAGTGTGCAGTAATTATGGTAGTAGAACTAACTGTACACCGAAATATTAATTCAACTGTCTCAACACTAAAGTATATCACATTAAAATGTAGAAATTCAGTGGTAGGCCTATTTGCCTTTAAGTGCAAAAATGATTATTTATTAAGGACTTAATATTATTATTAATTATATATTAATTAAAAATATATAAATATTTAGACTTAGCTAAAAGTATTAACAATACTACAGCGGCCAACTAGCTACTAACAAAACAAATAACGTGATCTTTGGTGGGTACAGGGTAATATTGTATATTATAAAACACAACAACTTAAATTTAACTTACTCGCTCATCCATTCGAAATCCAAATAGGGTCTCGCTTTCTTGGCTATCGCGTTTGCGGTTCGGAAAAGGATGGTCATTTTCTTAGCAGTAGCGAGGGCCTGTACTGATGGGGTAGCCTGGAGGAGCAGACACGGTTAATTAAACTGCCCTGGCGTCTGACATGCAATCACGGTGACATTGTGAGCACTCGTGTAGTAGTAGTATGTTCTCCAGTTTCATTGTTGTAGTGCCAATAACTAAGGAATTGCCGCTGCGCTTTTTACTTAGCGTTGACACGACACAAATGTCTAAACATAACACCCTCCTTAATACTCCATACTACAGCCATGTTTTCGGAACAACTTCATTATCGCTATCTTTCACATAAGTTCCTCATTATTTACGGTGGGTGAGATGACGAGGGGGGCACTCACATTAGCCATGATAGGAGTGGTCCCCGCATGAAGAGTTTTGTTTTTCTTTTTTGGGGGCTCCGCTCAAGCAATAAATCTACACATGATGGCTGGGTTAGCATAAACTGTCAACAAGTAGGCTTAACTCCGGTTTTAGCTACTGTATTTAAAAAATATATATTTCATTTTATTATTTTGATGACAGACGCAATTAATGTTACGTACTATGTACGAGCACGACACAAGCAGCGCGGCAGCAAGTGACAGCAAGCCAGCTGATTTCTATAGCGCGTGCATGACATTTTTCTACCCGCCAGTGTGGCGCGTTAGTCTCAATAATTTAATCTCCAAAGACAAAATGTACCCGCATTTGCAACTTTGGACCCTGTGTGTGTGTGTAACCTTGCACTTCACACAAATAAAAATGCTTGGAAAACACTAAAGCGGTAAGATGTTTTATTCAGTCCTATCTTTAGAGTTAGAAAAAGGGTTAGAATTAGAGTCAGGGTTTAGGTTTAGTGTTGGTAGTTAAAGTTAGGCTTATGTCCTGAAATAAGACATTTAACCCTAAGTACTAACTGGAAGCCCAAAGTGGCAGCCTACAACACATCTATAATTAGGAGACAATGGGTAAAAAGCAGAAGTCGCATATCCGTTTGGACCTGTGCAAAAGTGACGGTGAAAATATTGTAATCTCATGACATTCTGGTTGCTTTTTATACTCCCACAGTGAAGACAATGAATGTGCATGTGTTCAGTAGGCTCTGACCACGTGTCCGTCTGTGATGTCTGTGGTGGTGTCTGTGGCAGTGTGCAATGCCGGCGTGGGTCTGATGGGGCCACTGGAGGCCCAGGCCCTGGACACCATGAGGCAGATCCTGGAGGTCAACATCCTGGGCACCATCAGCACCATCCAGGCCTTCCTACCGGGGATGAAGGCCCGGGGCCACGGGCGCATCCTGGTCACGGGCAGCCTGGGTGGGCTACAGGGTGAGAGGGCCGAGGGGTGACCCGCGAGACGTGGCACAGCGATCCTCCGTGTAGAACCAGAGGGGCAGAGCGGGGGGGGGGGGGGGGGGGGGGGGGGGGGGGGGGGGGGGGGGGGGGGGTGTTAGGAATGTTAGTGAGGCCGTGACAGTCACCCGGCTGTGCTTGTTGTCACTCCGCAGGACTCCCCTTCAACGAGGTCTACTGTGCCAGTAAGTTTGCCGTGGAGGGAGTCTGCGAGAGCCTGGCCGTTCTCCTGCAGCACTTCAACATCCAGTGAGTGCCTCCGGCATTTGTTCACAGTGGGTGGGGGGGGGGGTTGCCTGTCCCCACCTGGGTGCTCCGCTGACCGTCCCCCGTCTCCCGCCTCGCAGCGTGAGTCTGGTCGAGTGCGGCCCCGTCAACACGGACTTCCTGGACAACCTGCTGACGGCCGGGCCGGGGGACGCCTCGCTGCAGCGGGTGGACGAGCACACGCGCAGCCTCTACGACACGTACCTGAAGCACTGCGGCATGATGTTCCAGAACGTCGCTCAGGACACGGACGACATCGTGAAGGTGCGCTAGGCCGCAGTGGCTCACAGCGGCCACTAGGGGGGAGGCTACTATTACCTGGGGGTTGCTTGACGTTCGTTAGCTTTTTAGCTGATCTCAGCAGACGCCCCGCTCTTAATGTTCCCCTCCCTGTCTCCAGTGTATAATGCGTGTACGTGCACTACGTGACCACGGGTTTCCTATTGAAGATTATGTGCTGTTGGTTAGATTTGAAAGCTGGACTCTTCCCTCTAGATATTTCTGGAGGCCATCCAGTCAGCGAGCCCTGCGTTCAGATACTACTCCAGCGACGCCCTCCTGCCCCTGACAAGCCCAAAAATCTCGGCACCGGATGGGTTGCAGTACATCAGAACGCTGAGCAAGATCATCTTCTCAACCAACGAGAAAGAGGAACAAAAGTAGCTCCCGACTGTGAAATATATTTTAAACAGGGCGGGTAGAATCCCGAATCATGATTGGTTGAAAGTTGTGGATTATGAGATTGCATAACACCGCTATGATGTTATTTTTTTTTTTTTTTTACAGAAGGTATCTTATTGTGTTGCTAACCAGTTTATAAAAGCAATAATGTTTCTTGGGGGGATTGTGGTATAATTCCAATGTATCACGGCAAAGTGCTGTAATTTAGCTTACGTGTTATATTAAACACGTACCACACCCCCTCACCTTTTATACATTAGAAATTTGAACAAACAAATCCTTATACCTTTTCAGTTTTACATTGTTCAGATGAATATTAAATGATTTACTAGAGTGTAGTTTAAGTTCCTTTCGATCATTTATGGATCAGTTTGGTCCCACCGGTCTTTGCATTGACGTCTGTGTTTCAAGTCTGTGAAGGTAAACAGGGTGGCAAGGATGTTGATGGGTTCGTGAGTGTCTGTGTGTGTGTATGTGGGTGTGTGGCTGATATCAGCAGCCAGGCCTTGAGGAAAAGGCCAACTCCAGGTCTCAGATTAGATGATCAGGCCCCGTTTGCCAGGCACCGTTGTAAACACAACATAACTTCCACTTGCACAATATTCCCCTGTAATTATATCATTTTATAAATAGTTACACATTTGATTTCAAGACAAATGAGCGGTTTGACCATCAAAACTATTGTTTTGATGTGTCCCTCTGTGAACTGCTTTAGTACAGTGTGTTTTCCCTGCCTGTTCAAGATCTTCTGACATTGAACTATGTACAGACTTTCTCTAGAGATTTTTTTTTTTGCTCTGTGACCTGTTTCACTGACATTTTTTGAATCCCAGGAACTCAGAGAAAAACAAGTCTCTGTCCACTCTCTCTAAAAATGTAGCCAAAACAATACGTAACAAAAAACACACAACACACAATAGACATATACAAACAATGAAAAAGGTTCCAACAACAAAGAGGTAGATTTGGGTCTCTGCAGTTCAGGTTAAAGTTCACACATTGTCTCATGGAGCTTGTTGACAACAATGTCATGCTTCAAAATCACATCTTTCTTTATTTTCTACTGGTCATTCTCTTCCAACTGCCTCTATGACGCTGTGTCATTACAACTCCTAATGATTCTAGGAGAGTTGAAGATCAGGGCAAGCTTTTTCTCATATCCATCCACCTGATGACCTCAGTTAGTGCTTTAAGAGCCCAAGCAACCTAAGTTATGTGAATGATGTCAATTTGCATCTGCCATGGGGCATTGCAGACATGTGTCAGCCGGTGCCACAGTTAAGGCATGTAAATTAGGCTGTGGTGGTAATTTGGTGCTGCAATACACGGGAGGCCTAAAAAATATGTTGTCAAGTCAGTTGGAGGTAGTCGGTATCACAGGTTAAAGTATATTATCTTAAAAGTAAAAAATAAATACAAGCGTCTCAAATGGATTACTTTGTTATATGTAATATTACAGTGTTTAAACAACGTTCTTTCTTTCTATCATGGACGCCTACTTTAATATTGGGTTTATTTAAATCACCGGCAGCAATTCGTTTTAACTGACTTGCTCAGGCGCACAGGAATGTATCCCATGAGAATACCGACATTGAAATGTAAACAATAAATAAATTGAGAGAAGTTGAGAAATTAGAGCAATCTAAAGTGCGAGAAGAGAGAATAACGCAAACTAAAAATATGTTGATTTGGATTTTACAGTTTGATGGTTAATTGATTGTATTTATTAACGCGTTTCTATCTTTGCTTTGGATTGGTCGTCTCTCAGATGCCTCCCATCATGTTACGTCACAAGTAATAGGCCCGTCTTATTAGGCAAATTGTTCAGTCACTCGCTCCGGTTCCAAATCGGATTACGGAGATTGTACGCATCGCTACAAAATTTGATACTTTTCACTTCACTAACCTCGGTTATGACCAAAAGAACGACCCCTCTTCTCCGGGCACTGGTTGAGATGTCTGAAGCCCACTCTTCTAAAGTTGTACGAGGGAATCCCAACAGAGCTAACATCAGGTAAGACTTAAAAATGAAATGCTTTTATAAAGGCCGACTGAATTTATTTTTCTTGTTTATATTGTTTACGGTGGTTGTGTAAGAAATCCTCATATTACACTACAGAGTGAATGTTTATAATTTCATACTTTTATGAAAGGGGTAATACAGGCTTTTTATTTAGTCAGAAGCCGGTATCTAAATTTTTTTAGAGGAAGAAAGGGGGTGCATTGGAATGTTCACTCTGTCGCAGGGCGGAGAAAGAATTTCAGAATCTCTTATGCGTTTACGCTTGTGCAGTCAACATTCTCCGTTTTTAACCATCAGGTGCTTTTTTAGCACCTCAATTTGTGCTAATCTCCACCATCAGAGTATTTCCACCGAACTGGAACCAAATAATTTCCTTGTCTTTTTTGATGGGCCTACCAAAATGTTAAATCAGCCTGTCAGTTATCTAACAGTTTCTACAGTTTAGAACTTTTTTTGTATTAAATGTCTAATTATTCAGATGGCAAGCGATATAACTACACTTTGAATCTGTATCTCTCGTTCAAGGTGAGCCTTGAACTAACCGGCTTTTGTCAATACTATGTCTATTCTCGATTCATGCAAAGCAATATCTTCTAAATGTCAGTGTCGTACTGCAGGTGAGA
>JACXGK010015321.1:0-10537 GCA_016801125.1 Novumbra hubbsi | reverse complement strand
GAGAGACAGTGGAACTCTCCTTAACCTGGGCGGTTCTGGGAGGAAAGACAGTGGAACTCTCCTTAACCTGGGCGGTTCTGGGAGGAGAGACAGCGAAACTCTTCTTAACCTGGGCGGTTCTGGGAGGAGAGACAGTGGAACTCTCCTTAACCTGGGCGGTTCTAGGAGGAGAGACAGCGAAACTCTTCTTAACCTGGGCGGTTCTGGGAGGAGAGACAGTGGAACTCTTCTTACCCTGGGCGGTTCTGGGAGGAGAAACCTGGACGTCTTGCTCAGGGGTGTGACTTTGCTGGGGTCTTTCAGGTCTTTTCCCTGTGATGTCAGGATGATATCTGACATGGATGGGTCTGGGGGGCGAGACCACAGGCTTACCCCTATCCTGGAGGTTCTTCTTAGGGGTGTAACTATGCTGTTGTCCTTCAGATCTTTTCTCTGTTATGTCTGGATGATATCTGGCAATAGGGATTTTCTTATTGGCATAACGTGGGTCTGTGCTTGTCTTTGATCTAGCTCCTGACTGAGGCCTTGGTCCTGCTGAAACCCCAAATCCTTCAGAAGTTTTGGAACCTTGGTTGGTATTCCTTTGTATCTGCCGGCTGTTTGAGGCTGAGCAGTCAGGGACATCTTGGCTGGTCTTGGTGGGACTCATTATTCTCTTAATTTAGATAGATTCTGGCAATAGAAAACATAAACAAAAGGTTATGTCTCAAATACTGTTGCATGTTAAAAATTCCTTGGTTGCGTTCCTCGAGATGATGATTATGCTGGGTGAGATGGCGTGTCAGTTTGCTTTCCCCCTGACTCCCCTCTTGACATTACTTGTGGGCATTTTATATGTCTTATCTGTCCACAACACATTTTTGCAAAATAGTTTGCCTGGGAAGTCATCTGCAAATAGTAGTTGCTAACACATCCAATAGAATAATTATCATGGGGAAAGCAGGACTCCTATCAGCCTGCATAAACACGTATGCCATTTTGGTGAACTGTGTCTGCATTTTAGATAACAGATGTTATGAAACCTGGATGATATTATTTAATTCAACTGCAAAAAAGACACAGCCCCAATAAAAATGTTTTGGTGTGTTTATGAAAGGGATTATAATTCTCTGTTTCTGAGTACTAATCAATTTAAAATGTTAAGAAAAACACATACATAAATATATATATAGTACCATGCCCTCCTCCCTCAATCAATGTAGCAGGTGATGTATAGAGGAGGAGCTAGACTGTGTAGTGAGCAGGTCTAATCACTCATGGGAAAATGGGGGTTGAGGATAAGACGTGAGAAAACTCAGCTGTTGTCTTCTCTGATGTTGAGGACCAAAGATCAGGGTTCACCACACATTTGGCACACGAGAAAACTGTCTGAGTTCCTACTACTGCAGTACTAGGCTTAACTGCTCAGTCCAGTTTAATACACACACCATATTTTTTTAGTATTGGGCAGTTTTCTTCAGTTTCATTCTAAGTGAATCAATCAACCTTCATTGAAAACATTACAATGTAGAGAATGTTGTATGTGTAGAACACGCTGAGTCAATCAGGCTTGGTTCGATAAAAAGACGATTACACAATAGCATTGAAAAGAGAAGTTATGATTTACTTCAGTTTCACATTCAAATGTGCCACACTTGTTAATCTGTGCTTCAATCAAATCAATAGCCTACTGATAACAATCACTATAGTAGCTCACCTACATAATGCTTCTGCCCATATCCCACCTGGACCTAGTCAGGAGAAACAAAGCATAACATCATGTAGGTACAGCTTGCACCACAGGTTCCCCTAATCGTTTGGGCTCTGATACTATTGTTATATAAAAAATACTTTCTACTTCATGTAAAAAGGTGATGTTTTCAACAACTGATTTGTACTTAAATAAAGGTAGAATTTAACCAAACAAATTAAAAAAAATTCTGAAAAATATCAAGGAAGCTCATCACCTGCACCTAACCGGGAAATGAATGCAATTATTTGCACATTAGACAATTCATTTATCCTATACTGGATTTTAGCTTATGCTGGCTGTGTAACCGTTAACAACCCCCCACTACTATTGTCTCATATATATATTTTTATTATTATTATAGCCACCCAACTCCTCCTACAGTTGTGTAGACAAGGCAGGTATCAAACGTGGCGTCTCGTTTCCTATTGCATGGCTATTGTTTTGTTGCAAGGTTTAGGAAATATTCACGTTTTTGTGGCAAAAACATAGCCACACTGAACGCCGGTTATATATCAACTTATGGTAGTAAAACTTTACAGAATGACGCCATGCAAATGGCTGCCAGTTCTGAAGTTTGCAAGTAATGCTAGTTAGCTACAGTACTGTTTATGCAGTGACAATGGAATGGCACTGTCTTCAACAATGGGAATTACTTTTCTAGTTACATATAGCCTACGCATCAGTTCACTCTAAACAAATTGGCATTATAGAAGATATCATGCCAGACTTCTAGTATTGACTCTGATTATTTCTAAGTTATCTCTTCCCAAAGCTGTAAACGAACGTTCATCAATGTTATTATTCTGAATCCATTTGCTATATGGAAATTAAAAGTGTTTAATTTATCGGGTCGATAGCCACTGACTATACTTGGGCATTTTTGTTGTTTTGTAGTTGCCTAACACAGTTCAAAATTGTATGGTCACTTAAAAATGTCTTTGTTTTTTTAAGAAAATATGTTTTTGGTCAATTAAAATAATGAAATGCAGTGTACATTGTATTTCTCCATTATCATCACGGCAAAAAAGAACACTTCCTCATGTTCTTTCCCCTATTGGGGAACACTATTTTGAGTTCATATAAAATCCTCTCGAAAACACCCTTTATCTACTGCAGTCAAGACCACAACAAGTTGTCCGAGAACTTGCAAGCGAGCAAATCATCGCTGCGCATCCAAACAGCATTAATTTGAGTGCAAATTATAGACCATCTTTATCCCATAAAACCTGACACATAGACTTAACAAAGTAATTATATACATTTGAATTGACTACAGTCTAGTAAACTGGGTACGTTGTTGTTTTCCTTTCCTTTTCTATTAAATAATATAATAATAAGTATTTGCTTACCTAAGTTGTGTTTCGTGTGTAGTTGTTTTGGGAAGTGAAATTGCCTGGTTCGCAAGGAACCCTGAAGTTAGATCTCATGACTCATTTTCAAAGATGGTGAATCTTTAATACGACGGATATAAACAATTCGTTTACTTTTGCTTATTTTTCTAGAGCTTGTTCGGTAAGTGGGAGTTTCCTCGCTTGCAAAGCTCATGGCACTGGTCTTCCCTCTTCACTCGCCCCACCCGCACTGCTGCGAAAATAATTATTACCCAGTGACAAGTCTGGTTTCGGGGTAGCCCCCCACGGGGCGGGGAAGGTAAATGGCTGAAACGTTCACGCCAGGAGATCGGATGACGTAGAAAATCTTGTCTTCAAAATGGCAAACACTCGTTCAACTAGCTTTGCTGTTTTTTGCTGTGAATCATGTGAATGAACCAACAATGTGAGAAAATACATTTAGAGCTGTAAGTCTGTATTAGCGTGTAGGCTACATCTCACTACACTATAATAACCACGTGAGAAGGCTACTGTGTCTAAAAATTTTATCTTATAGAATAACACCAACAAGAAATTAAAGTTGAATGACTGAAAAAATAGTAGGCCTTGTTCAAGAGTATATTAAATACTCTTGAACAAGGCCTACTATTTTTTCAGTGTAGTGAGATGTTGAATGACTGAAAAAATATTAGGCCTTGTTCAAGAGTATATTAAATACTCTTGAACAAGGCCTACTATTTTTTCAGTCATTCAACTTTAATTTCTTGTTGGTGTTATTCTATAAGACAAAGTTTTTATATATATATATATGTAGTGGTGCTTTAAGACGGAACGGCGTTGCCACAACTCAAAATATACGTACATCTAAAATTAAACCTACTATTTTTTCAGTCATTCAACTTTAATTTCTTGTTGGTGTTATTCTATAAGATAAAGTTTTTATATATATATATATATGTAGTGGTGCTTTAAGACGGAACGGCGTTGCCACAACTCAAAATATACGTACATCTAAAATTAATCTTGACATTTTAATTGTAACCATATTGTTAAAATTGTACCAAACTTTAAAGGTTAATTTAGAGAACTTCAATTAAAAAAAAGGAGATATTAATGATAACTGTGATAAATTTAACTATGCATTTTGTATTTAACTAGGCTGTTAACAATATAAATCACATGATCGAAGGTTGGATTATGACGCACAAAACAGTGCGACACGGACTATATGAGCTCACTGAAGAGAAATAAAAAGTAGGTATAAAACCTACGAGACTATGGTGTGAAAGTCATACGGTAAGTCAAATACCAATATAAATAGAAGTTGGCATGTTCACTGTGCATGTTCACTGTGCACTGTGCATGTTCACTGTGCACTTATTTTGTGAATATTTTAGCAATTGATTTGTTTCTCTATTGCAGCTGTCAATGGCCATTTGTCATGTCAATCTCTCAGATTACCCCATCTCTGTATCTTAGTGGTGTGGATGTGGTTCTCAAGCCCACCGCCCTCTCCAGAAGGAACATAACTCTAATAGTTAACGCCACAGCAGAGCAATCATGTCCTCGGTATCAGGGGGTGGAGTGTCTTCATGTACCCGTCCTGGACCAGCCTCACGCTTCCCTGGCCTGCCACTTCGATACCGTTGCAGAACGAATCCATAACAACCATTCGGGTAGCACACTGGTGCACTGCACCGCAGGCCGGAGCCGTTCTCCTACCCTGGTCATAGCTTACCTGATGAAGTATGAGGGGGTTTCACTGCGCCAGGCCCACGAGCGTGTTCTAATGCACAGACCTCACATCCGACCCAATGCTGGGTTTTGGAGGCAGCTTATGGAGTATGAGAGAAAGCTATATGGGAAGAACACTGTGAGAATGACGTCTACCTCCTGTGGTGTTTTACCTGAAACCCTGGATGGACAAGAGGCACTTTACTGTCTGAACGGCTGATGGTGTGCATCCTGAATATCTCCCAGATCATGTTGTTTACCATGCAGTCCAGAAAGCATTTGGACAGCGGTGCAACTTTTGTTGTCTTGGGTCTGATCTCAGGCACAATATATTTTAAATGACGGAACAAAATGACATACGTTTAGAGTGAGTGACCCTTAGGCAGATGGTGCTCTGCTAGGCCTCTGCTGTAGCCATGTTAACTAGCGAAATACTGCAGAATGTTCCTCCCGCTGGGATAAAAATAACATTTTAGAGATCCAATGAACCATAAACTACCTTGATTTCCAAGGATATACACTCACCCGTCAAGATCATTATCATAGCTCTACCCACAGGTATACATAGCTCGAACAGCAAGCATACATTTTGACTTCAGTGCATTATATTCTTGATACAGAATTCTCATAAATGTACCAATGAGACTATAATGTAAAAAGTATTGCAGATTTTTATTTACATTTAGGAATGTACTGCCAGTATTTATCCTAGTTGAATAGTCCATTTTCTGTGTGTTGACGTGTATTATCTCTGCAGTGAATATACAGATCTGTGGTGCCTAATTCTCTCTTCAGCCACGAATACAAGCAAGAAAGGTGTTCTGTAGGCCTCCAATTGCACCACTACATCTTATAGAGAATATGCCAACCTTTGGAAAGAGGTGTCCTTCAAGATAAGAAATACAGACCATTTTGACATAAAATAAATGGGTCTTGTTTGAATAGGCCAGATGAAAAAGAATTGTCCTCAGTATTGGAAACTTCTTTTTGTCTGAATGTCATCAAGGATCTGCTGCAGTTCCTCGTCCTCAAACCGCCCCTCCAGACTGTAAGCAAAACAAGCAGGCTTCAGACAAACAGAAGGCCACTACTGCTTTTTAAATATATACCACATGCTTATACCTCATTCCCAACTGTTTTCCACTGCTTCCAAACTAGAGAAATGCGTTAGTCTGGGTAAGAAGACTTGGGTATGGCAAAAATTGTGAAGACATTACCTAGGGATGAGGGCTTTGGCCTCCTCCGCTGCTTCTGGACACAGGTTGGCTAAACTTGCAAGCTCAAATTTATGCAATTTCTTCTGCAAGAGTAAACTGGAATACAGGATAATAATCGCAGTCATCACGACAAGCCAAAGGACACATTTACAATCATATTTATCTTTACACAGTGTTGACATTTTATGTACGTCGTTATAGTGACAACAGTTTCACTGACCTGCGCACACTGCCAATAGTTTCTCTGTTTTTAAACCGGCTGAACCGTGCAGTATAGTTCAGAGTTTTCATGAAGACCTCCGACAGCTCTTGTTCGTCCTCCGCACTCTCGTTCTGCTGCTTTCGATGCTCCAGTAGCATGTGTACCTCGGAGTTTAACAGTGTCTCCGCGTTCTCGAACTCTGTGCAGAACATACGATTTAATGTTGCTAGCATTTGTTTAGGATTGTTTACTTTAGCGAACATATTCGCGATGAAAACTCACCCTTGGGGAAAAGTAGCTGAGAAGCATCCTCTTCAATATCTCCGACAGTTGTTGTCGAACCGCCTCCAGACGCCATGCTGGGTGTAATGCTAAACGAATACTTCCCAAACGTTATAATAAAAACTAAATATTTAATTTATTTGTAGATTTTAAAGGTATAAAAGCGCCATATAATTATTTTCCCACTAGTTTTGCCTCTACAAAACGCTACAAACACCTGAACTAAAAATCGGAGATCCTAAATTAAAGAAGGAAGGAAACAAAGCAAAGATTCACGTTTGTTAGAAGGTTGGGTCGCAGAGCGTCATCTGGTGGTGGGAGGATACCACGGAATTTCGCACGGATTAAATGTAGCATCGTAAAATTATACACAATCATTAACCGGTAGCTACGATACAAATGAATCATAAATATACTTTTCTGTCATCCCACTGCCTAACTTTACGACGAAGACGCACATGCCACAACTTTAAAGGAACAACTTTATCAGGTTATGAAAGTCTACCATATTTATCTATATATAAACAGTGCAATTGTGTATACCATTTATCTGGTATAAATAGCTGTTACATTTTAATACATCGGATTGATATTGTTCACATTTTAAGTGCGGTATAGCCTATTCAATGATAGGAAAGGCACAGCTAAAAAACACAACCAAAGAAACTACTACAGTAGTTAGCTTACCTGCCCATACATAAAATAAATACATTTTAAATATATTTGTTAAACAGTTTTAGCCTACATTAAAACATATTGGCCAATTGGTGTATGTATGGAAAATGTACATATTTACAAAATGATTACCAATTGCATAACTATTTATAAGAATATGTATTTTAAAGTATGGCTTATTCCATGTCTGCGAAACGGACCCTTAGTGTCCTCAAAAATGCATTTGAATGAACTCAGTGCTTTCTTTGAAAAGGGATTGCGTTGGCCGGGAATCGAACCCGGGTCAACTGCTTGGAAGGCAGCTATGCTCACCACTATACCACCAACGCTAACACATATGCTAGTAATGACAATTTCAGCTTTGTTATAGATAGATATATTATATGTATATTTTTATACATTTAGTTGACAAGGCTTAAACTAGTTTTCGTCCATTAATCTATCCAACTGTTTTGCGGAAATACATATTTTACATACATATTGTAACTTTTTACCGAACAGATAGCGTTGGTGGTATAGTGGTGAGCATAGCTGCCTTCCAAGCAGTTGACCCGGGTTCGATTCCCGGCCAACGCATCTTTTATATTAAAAATGTCGATACCCCAACAACGTGAATTATCTTTGTTATTAATGTCAGCGAACAATGCAGTTAACTTCAATTTCTTCCAAAGGCTCACATTGTTGCACATCTCCAAATCGAGTTTAGTCCACAACTCAGCCAAACGGACACTTCCCCATTCCCTGTAACGTCGACCGGCATGCTTGCTGGTTGAAATTATTTACGTAACCGTTGCTAGCTAGCGTCTACTTGAAAGCGCTGTGTGACCTATAGAATTGAAAAGCAAGGTTTTGAAAGCGATGGATTTATTTGACGACCTTCCAGAACCAACCCAAAGCACATGTAAAGTAATCTGGCAATATGCATGTCTTAAAAACGTTCCAAAGTGTCGCAATGAAATGAAACAGCTATTGAATGATATACAGTAATCTGCTGTCTAACATTAGCCAGTTAGCTACATTAGCCTTTGGTTATCAACGGCCTAAGATTAACAATAGCTTCCTAACAATCAAAGAGATAGCAAACGAAACTAGATAAGGTATAGTACTTTTATAGTACGATTACAGTATGAGCAAATTGTATGTCCAGTATGTTTTATATAGTTATTATACATTAGCTGGAACATCTAGCGAGCTACAGTACTTTGTTAGCGTGTCTCTTCTCTATCTGGGGTCAGGTGGAGCCTCGGTACAAAAGTCATGTACATTACCGCTGGAGGACAGGGGAGCAAAGAGGAAACGAGAGACACCGGATTATGAGTTGGTGGAAGAAAAAAAACTAGAAGAAAAGAAAGTTTGTAAAGGTTTTCAGCTTTTCCACATGAATGTGCAGTGTCACCCACCTACATGTGTGTATGTCTTTGCGCTCAGTGAGACCCTTTTAGATGTCAGATACGACTTTGTTTCCCCACTTTACATGGTTGCCAGGTATAGTTAACGTTTTTAGTACAATGACTACTCAGATCTTGCCCACAAGACCTCAAGATTAGCCCAAACATTTTTTTGTGCAGCAAAACGAGGACTTGACACATTCAGAAGGATATAGACTATAACAATTCACATCGATGGTATGGGCAGACCAATGAGTTATTAATGCAAAGTGCAGATGCTGCTGTCTTACTCCGCTGCCTGTTTAGCCTGTACTGCTATCAATGCCTTGGTGGGTTTAGTGCAAGTTTGAAATGGCTTAAACCAATATATTTTAAACACAAAGTATCTAAATTCTCAAAGTAGCCCAGTTTAGCAGGAAACTAGTGGACTTTGATCATCACCAAGTGGTCCCCTTCCATTGTCCCCAGGTGCACCTACACTAAAGGGTTATGTTGCCGCTCGGAGGGGAGAGCGAGAAGAGATGCAGGATGCTCACATTCTCCTTCCTGACATGAACACATGCATGTCTTCCCTGCCAATGACAGTGTAAGTGTCCTTTCTGACCCAGTTCCCTCATACGTCATGCACTGCTTTTGACCAGACCTGTCATAGGGCCCCAAAAGGGATGCACCATACAGGGACGAAAGTGTCAATTGAAGACTACTTCTTATTCCCCTCATCCACAACGTACTGGTTGGTGTGTTTTAGTGCAGCTTTGCCATTGTGGGTCTTTGCAGGTCCCGTCTGGCGTACTTTGCTGTTTTTGACGGCCATGGAGGAGCTAGGGCCTCAAGATTTGCTGCTGAGTATCTTCACCACACTCTGGCCCTGAAGTTTCCCAAAGGTAAACGTAACCACTCTGATGCTCATGTCACCATCAAGGCGTGGTCTCTTCATATACGATCCCCTAAATAAACGGCACGCTTGATTTAGGATGAGCAGAAAAGACTGTATAAAATTGTCCAAGTAATGGGGTATGTTTTGTGCTAAAAGTATTGTATTACAGTGGCTTGGAGAACAATTAGTTTTCACAAAACCATTGGTGTCAAAATTATTGTAGCTTGTTCAAAAGAGCCATTGGATTTGCCTCAAAAATGTTCCTATTGGCCACAGCACTGCAGAATAGCAAGGTTGAATAATTGTTTTCGGCTTTGGAAACACAACAGCCTGATTTGAGTTCTGTTCCCACAATCAAAGGAAGGCATTTCAAAATGGGCGCTGTATTGTTTTTGGAATATTTTATATATATATTTTTTTTTTTAAATTGTATTTAATTGATTGGTCTAAACCCCTGCCTCTGGTTTGGCTGTATCAAGTACTGCTGTAGCATGGGTTTTAATAAATGAAGATGCATTATGCAAGTAAAATCTTTCCTGGTGTTATCTATTAACAAGTAAAGATGCATATGATGTGTTCCCACCTACAGTAGAAACAGAAAACCTAGATAAATTGGTGAAGAAGTGCCTACTAGACACCTTCCGGCAAACAGATGAAGACTTTCTGAAAAAAGCCTCAAGCCAGTAAGTGCTTTGCCTTCCTGCTCTGCGCTACTCTGATTGAGTTCTTGTTGAAGAACAGTTTGGAGCATTGTTTTTGCTCTGGTGCCACAGGAAACCTGCCTGGAAGGATGGCTCTACAGCCACCTGTATGTTAGTGGTGGATGATATGGTGTATGTGGCCAACCTCGGAGATAGCAGGGTAAGATGATGCGCCTCTCACAGTTTGGTGCGACTCCCAAATTGTAGTTTGAACTGGGTTATTAGGCACTTATCGGTCATATTTCTTTTTGTAACTGCAGTTTCCTCTGTTGTATTAGTTGTTTTTCTCATCTGAATCCTTGTCTCACATAGGCAGTTCTCTGTCGGATGGAAGTGGAAGGGCAGGGTGGGGACAGGAAATGTCTCACTCTGGCGCTCAGTAAGGAACACAACCCCAC
>JACXGK010015320.1:0-10539 GCA_016801125.1 Novumbra hubbsi | reverse complement strand
CCCCCCCCCCCCCCCCCCCCCCCTCGAAGCCTGGTGTGGTTCCACCAATTACGCTTGAGCGATGGTGCTCCGTCCGGCCGACAATGGGATTATGTAGATGACAGCCGAGGTCTTCTGCCTCAGAGTTCTCCATTCTAGCAGGTCTCTGTCACAGATTCCTGTGCACGGATCTATAGTCAAGGCTGGAGGGCGAGGGGCTGGTTACTCATTAGGCAATAAGGTTACAATGGCAGGCCCTTCACACAGAAGGGGGTCGGTCTTTAGTAACCATCGCCCAATCTCTTGCTTTTGACCGTAATTGGGTCTATCTATCTATCTATCTTTATGGTATCTGACTACTTGCCCCCCGTCTCGGTTAAGCAAAAAAGAAAAAAGCGACATTAAGTGTTTCATGGAAGTAAAAGTGTGGGCACGGTTGAATAACTGTGATACTTAACGGTCGCCCTGCAGCGTTTGTGGTCGACTGCTGTAGCAGTCTGGTCTCAGGCGCTTATCTGACCAAATCATTGCTGTTAGATGAATTGTTATTCTTGCAGGAAGGAGTGACACAGCAACTGATTCCGTTGTGCGGTGGCTGTTACATAACCCATGATAACGGCCTGGCTATCAGGGCTTTGGGAGCATAAACGGTAAGAGTGAGGTTTTGGCCCTGTTCAGGCCACACTACCCACAGGAGAGTAGAAGGAGTGGGGCAGGCACTGGTGGTCGGGCTAGTCTACAATCATGACATGTTAGACAAGGTGTTGTTTTCACATAACCAGTACCGTTAACTGATGCAGGGAATGGATGGTTAGTGTGGCCGTTGTGGTTGACTGACACGGGGCACAAGTGAAACGGTTCACACTGTCAATCTGAGTTATTAGCCCGGAGAAACCCCTTGACAAGCATTGTGTCAACATGTTTCTTGTCTTTAGAAATGAACAAGGCCTTGACGTTACTTTGTAATTTATGGCACGTTGAAATCTTAGAAATGATGACAGAGGACGAACGGTAATGTAGTTCAAGGATTGAAAAAAAGCACAATTGTTCCAAGCCGCTGGGCCAGAGACGGCCTGCACAGTGTCATTCATTAGTATCACACCAACTGTCCTGCAACCCCGTTCCTTTCCCCTCTCCCCGCTTCTCTCCCCCCTTTCACTGGCGCTACCAGTAACCTCGTCACAGGGACCGAGCCCTAGTTGGAGCTACAAGCCCAGCCCCCAAAGCACTCGCCCCCCCCCATACAAGCCAGGGCTGCCCTCTTTTTGTGCCCCTCACAAGACGTCCTTTGTTGTGACCCTCCATATGCCAGGCAGAAACTACGCTCTGAGGCTCCGATTAACACGTTCTTGGCCATGGCCTGGCAGCAGACATGTCTGGAGCTCTGGAGGGCCATGACGGGGATGACGACCACGCCGTGGGCCGGACCACGCCGAGGGGGTCCGGGGAGTGGGGGGGGGGTCTGGGTCAGCCGGCAACTGCTACAGCAACAGGCACATGTCCATGTGGGACTGAGGCTCTGGCTTGTGTTTAAAGTCCTCAGAGTCTCGTCTCGGTCTGTCGTTCTGGGGGCCTGGGCCGTGTGAGGTTCCCACAGTCACAGGGACAAACAAGCCCCCTCATTTAACATGGAGTTACAGTGTCACGGTAAACTGTCGTACATTCACGCACAGGTGTAGGATGAGATCATAGGAACCTGAGTGTCAACGGTGCGGCAACATAGTAAAACACCCCCACATAGTTGCCGGCTCTCTGTTTGACACATGCCAGCGACGAGTAAACCCTTTTTTGTTTTGTTGACAAATACGTCGTTTCAAGGAACTGTTTGTGTTTTAGCTCCTAAAACAATGCAGGTGGAATACACATGCCTCGGTTTCTGTACCTATTGTTCTTTTGAAAATAATTTGATTGTTTTCAAAATGCATTGGTTTTGCAATGGTACCTTGTACATTCGGGGGGAAAGGCTTTGTGGGCACGTTGAGTCAGAGCAGAAGCAAGAGTCATGTTAAATGTCATGTTAAGACAGAATTTAAAAGTAGCTTCATTAATAACGTAGGACCATATTTGGACATTATGTCTTCCCCAAGTCAACATGTTGCCAGAGCAATGCTGAATACTCACCCACACCTATATACGTATTATATATAGAACGATCTAGTAAGGACCTCATGCAAACCTGTTTTGTGAAACAAAAGTGAATTTTAGCGTATCATTACAGAGAAAAGTCAACTTATAACACAATATTTTCACGGTCAAAAGTCCTGGCTTAGTCAATATATTTCCTGCCTAATAGGACACTGAATGAACTAATACCACACCATTATGTTTATTATAATGCATGCATTTTTTAAACAGAGCTCACATACTGCAGAATTACCCTGGGAACACTTTGAGAAGACACACTGAAGTAGAGACAAAGGGTTGTCAGTTACTCCACACGACTTGCATGTATAACCACTGGTCATCCACTGTGTCCCAAGTGTCCCTTCTCTGCTAGGAAGACAACACGTGAAATGACAATGCACTCCACCCGCAAACCCTACTGGGATATAGGCATAAGCTTGGCACAAAATAAATGTAAATCGGGCAGTAGATTAAAGGCCACTGACAATTCATTTTAACACCCGCTTCCCAAGCCCTCCCTACCTGATCATTCTCATGGATTGTCTGTCAGTTTGTGCATTTCCATATGGGTGCACATGAATGGATGTCAATGGCCCTGTTTGCATAGTTCATGCCTTCTGTTGTTCATCAGGGTTTGCATTGTGTTTATAAGGGGGAATCACAGAGGACTATCTCACCTAGATGCACTGTATGTAAACATGGGCAAAGAGGCCTAATTCCCAAGATAAATAACCACACATGCCTGTGTTAGTGGTCTTGAACTAAAGAGCTGCATACTTGGGTCAATTCTGTGTGTTTATGTGTTAGATGATGTCCAACTTCTGTCGTGTTTTCAGTAGCTTATTGGAAGGAGGGGTCATGCTTTGATGATGGTCACGCCTTGATGATCGACGTATCGGATGACTCTAATGTGTCTTGTGGGTTTGAGCCTTTACGTTGACTCACCGGGCTTCTGGGGATGCAGGGTTGTTTCAACAAGGGCAGCATCTTGTGATAGGACAGGTTTTGCCTATATTTACTGCGACATTGAATTAAAGAAACTTAGATGCATATCGATGTACCTGATTTCAGCATAAACAGCATTTTTTACATATTAACATGGGCGAACTGATTCACGCAACTAAACTAAATAAATCATGGAACTCTGTCAAACTGTACATAACAAACAAACCGCGCCCCTTCGATGGCTGGTCAAACACATTTTTATTAAGCCTTGTTTCATAGTGACCCGGAGACTCCTTCTTCTACTCCACTTCCTAAGGGTTTTGCAGAATCCCACTCTCCCACATGAGGAATAATGACCGCCCCTTCATGGAGGGAAGTCCCGCCCGGCACAGTGGCCATGCAGCCTCTCCTTCCAGTAAGGGTGACGAGACACTCTGGAATGTGAGTATTTAAGAGCAGAGTTGACAAAAACACCACACACCCACACACACACTGATTTTACAAAAGTTTATAGACACTATGGTGCCACCCCCTCTCCACTCTCTTTACTCGCTAGACTCATTTCCAGGAAACAGCTCCAATCCGGCTGGACTCAGATCCTGGATGAATCAGCACAGTTTGATTTACTACGGCGTTGTCAGCGCTTGTTATTTAATCAGCAAGGCAGTTTCTACTGCCAGAATCGAGATGGTATGTTAAGGCAGTTTCTACGGCCTGAATCTAGATATTATGTTAAAAAAACCCTATCTAAAAACCACTATATAGCCAGTTGCCTTTCCATATATTAGCATTGTTAAGATAATGTGGGATAAATCTTCAACATAACAGTTAGCACTGAAAACACATGGTAGTTTACCAGCCATTAGCTTTACTCATTCCTGAAGTATACTAGCCAATGTCAGCCTACCACATCAAACCACTTGGCATTTGCTGTACCTTTTGTTGTGTGCCAAGACTAAGGACTGGCGTTGTCTGGAGCACACAAGCACACGGAGCACACACACATACAGACAGACAGTCTGGTTCTCTGGACATGGGAATGTATGAGGTGTTGTTGGGTGTTTAGGAGAACAGTCTCTCCAGAGCAGCTGTCGTTGTGTCCTTTTTAACTGGGCGTTGTGCTGTGGCCTGCGTCTGTCCGTACTCCCGTCGTGATCAGCTGTTGACGACACATTCTCCTTCCTGTTAGGCCCCAGAGTTACAGGCTAACGGTCAGTCTGGTTGAATGCCATGTGCTGTGCATTTGGGTCACAAACTGCCCACTGGAGACCGAGGGCTTGTTTGCATTACGAGTTACGTGCGCGGGGGGGGGGAAATCGAGCAACACGCATCGAACGACTGTTTTCGTACATGCGAAACTCCCAGGGGTCTCTCCCATTGAATATGTGGTGCACGTCTCGAGCTTTAGATATCTTATGAAAGTTTACACAGCAAAAAAAAAAAAAGTCTTACATCTTAAAAAACGTAGGGTAATGTAAACAAGCCTTGAGGAAAGTGTTTCACATCAACTGAGAATTCACAGAAATACTGAAACTGTTTGATGTTTCAGTGTTTCGCCTGTTCTACATACACTAATGAATGCATAAAGAATTGAGAATAACTTAGGTCCGAAGAAAAGTAATCCAAAAGCCACATAAGATACAACACCCCAGCCTAGCTGCCTTCGTTCTGCACTGACTGTATTTCAAGGGTGGTAATGGGGGAGCTTGTATTATTGGAGGAAAGGAAGAAAACGTCTCACCTCAGAAACAGTACACACCAACAATACTGTGGCAGGTGGGAGTGGCCCATCTGTGTACACCGGCTACCATCTTCGTGTCTGTGTACCATTGGTGTAACATTGGTGTACCATTGGTGTAACATTGGTGTAACATTGATGTAACTTTGACAGTCAAAACGTTGGAGTAAACACGCTTGGCCTAAATCATGTTAATTAATGCACGGGTCGCCATTGAGAATTCCTGACCCCTTTTTCTTGTGTGCTAAACATAAATCATGTATGTTGTTAGGCTAATCCGGGCCTTCCAGAGCAATATTAAGATTTACTAAGATCTACCCTACTAATAGTAAGATCTACTGTTCTTACTCTATCTATTCTATTGTCTTAGAATGCTTAGAATGCTACTCAATACATTTTAATATTAAGCTCTGAACATTTTAGAGCAATGTATAACACCACTCATATACTAAATGTAGCATTTGACTTGAATACTGTTTCATCTTCGAGTCCGTCTGGCAAGTCTGGGCCCTTTTCCATGAGCGAGGACATGTTTGAAAAGCTCCACTGTGGGGATTTTACCTGCGGACATGGAGTCGATATTATTCCATATGAAACTAATGAGAGGGCACCTGGACATGCTACACCAAAACAAACAATGTATGCACTGTTGATATAATGTTCTCTGGCTTCAGACGAGGTGACTTCATATTTGGTTTAAAATATATCCCCCAATATGTATTTTCTTTGAAAGTCCCCCGGTCCCCCCTACCCATTGCTTGGCACTTGTTTCCGAATGTTTGGAATGTCAACATTAGGCCTAGATCCAAAGTGAGAAAACACCGGGTAAAACGTGTGGGGTTAGTGAAGGCAGACTCTGGAAATGTTCCAGACCTTCAGTCTAAATGGCTATCCTTTTAACCGCTCTGCCCCAGGTGGGATTCAGAATATTTGACATCAGGCCTCGCTCTCTCCTGGAGCTCTGGCAGCGCTGGCTGGGGCCAAGGTCAACACATGCCCTCATCCCCTTCACTGATCCAGCCCCAGAGGACTCAGGAGGTGTACAGTGAAAAGTCAACACAGGCCTTTTTACTGTTAATGTTGTCGTTACTGTCCCACAGCGGAGAGGTAGATGCAGGCACCTCGTAACTCAGCCCTCGTCGCTGTGCGGAGACTTTAAAGCGAGGTACTGTGGATGGCAGGGGAGGTTCTCTAACCCTCTTAAATGAGCTCAGCACTTGAGATTAACAGGCTGGTGAAATTACGAAGCGGCTGGCTGTTGGGTAGCCCGTGTGGCGGATGGGCTTGTGCCGACGGTGGGCATGTGTGGCCGTACGGACCACCATCCTCTGTTCGCCCAGAGGACATGCCCACCGTCGGCAGGTTCGGAGCCACCAGCACCTGGTGAGAGCCGGGGGGCTTACTGGCGGCTAGACCCGGCTGGTGGGACAGGCTCTGGGCTGGAGCTAGTTGGGTTGCACTGGCCCACCTCAGGCCGTGCAGAAACGACATTACAAGCCCTGCTCTCATTTTGTCTGACTGCCGTGTTATGATATAGCTTGATATGATATAGGTTTTTATGATATAGCTTTAAATGATATAGCTTTATATGATATAGATTTTTATGATACAGTTTTAAATGAATTAGCTTTAAATGATGTAGCTTTATATAATGTAGCTTTATATGATATTGCTTCATATGATATAGCTTTGTGGACAGGTACAGAATAGTTAAAGCAACAATATGCATGTGCTTCGGCACATACACACCTACCCACGCACACACACTGTGATCATGTGAATGTGAACCTGTCATAAATGGAGAACCCCTGTTGCCTCTTGTGAATTGTGTTGTGTGGATGTGGTGGCGTAGTGAGGTTACGTTGTGTGTAGGCCTTACGTTGTGTGTAGGCCTTACGTTGTGTGTCGGCCTAAGATCCTGATAACATTGTGCCCCCTGTACCCACATCCATTCGCTCAAATGACGATATCCACTATGCAAGATGTTGCGGTTAGCCCAGCCGTAACGGGTGTGTGCCTTGGGGCTAACGGCCCCAACCACTGTCAGTTAGTTCAACAACGACATCACTGGGTGTGGGGTAACCTCCGTCTGTGCTGGTGTGAAATACAGACACTACAAACAGATCAGGCTTCACATTCACTCAAACCTGTAATGAGGTTTTTATGCAGTTGCTGTTTGTGGCATGGTGGAATAGACTGGTCTTTGTGTCTCGTGAACAATTCGCAAAATGCCACCAGGACGACCCTCATTTTGTCCGACCCTCATTTTGACCCTAATGTTGTCCTCATCTTCTCAGTTTGTGGGCACAGTCAGAACATTGTGAGTACACTGCTTTTCGAATGAATCTCAGATTGAATCACATGCGGCATTCCAGATGAACTTAAAAATGTGATTGAATTGACTACACATAAGAAAGCATCAGACACACACAACACAATTGCCTTTTGATTCAACTTTAGTTTCTGTTTTTCCACACAAATAGGACTTTGACTCCCGTTCGTTGGCCAGATGAAGCCACACATGACAGAGCAACGCCCGGCGGGATTCAGATGTAGGACAGATAACGGGCTGGAAAACTAACGGGATCAACGCCGGGACACAAGAGGAGCGTCTAACATGGAAACGGACACACGCACTCACTGAATGACTTGTGGAAGGTGGCTGTGGGACGTTCTATCCAACAGGGACTGCTGTACAGAGCAAGAGATCTGTCCTTCAGCCAGCGGCCGCTTCAGTAAAGACTGGTTTTGTTCTGACACTCAACATGCCTCCAGCCAAGTTCATGGCCCTTATCCTAATCACGTTACTCTCCCCACCATGTGCTCCGGGTTCCACTCAGGTCTTCCCCTTCCCACAGTTGCCGAGGGAGATCTGCTTTTATTAGTGCCGCGTTGCACCAACTTCCTCTATGTGTGGTCTGAGTGTGACGGCCTGATAACTGCAGTGTGTCAACCTCTTCTCTTCCTCCTTACATGCCACCAGAGTGGAGTGGGCAGCTGCCGCCGATATTGGCGGGAGTTTCTAAAACGCCAGCTGTCAGCAAACAGGGAAGTCACTTGATGAGAAAAGGGACGGGAATCAATGGGAAAAGAAATCCTATAACAGAGCTCTGAAAGGAGGTCTCAAAATGAACATCCTGTGAGGATTTACGAGTGATTTTACAAAGCTTCTTCCAGTGGTACAGTGGAGAATGTCATCGGGGGTACGTGGCATATTCACTAATATGGCGTCAACATTATATGTGCCAAAAAAAGGGAATTTCCTCACAAAATTCAAATACGAGTGTTTTTGCTTTTAATTCACAGAAATGGCCCATCTTAATTTCTTGATCGTAAGCAAGCCTCAATAGCCAGACAGCATAGTAAGGTCCAGCTTTCCTTTTAATGACAAGTCGTCAGTCAATATAGTACCCTGCTAGTGAGCCCAAGAGAATCTGTTCAAATGAGATATCTACGGAGGGAGCTGAAGGTTCGAGTTGCCAAACGTCAGCCTCGAAACCTTAAAGACTTGGAGTGAATCTGCAAAGAGGAGTGGGACAAAATCACTCCTAGGATGTGTGCACACCTGGTGGACAACTACAAGAAATGTCTGACCTCAAGGGTTTTGCCACCAAGTACTAAGTCATGTTTTGCAAAGGGGTCAAATACTTTTTTCTATACTGAGTAAAATGCAAATCAATGTAAAACTTATTTAAAATGCATTTTTCTGTATGTTGTTGTTGTTATTCTGTCTCTCACTGTTCAAATAGACCTATCGTTAAAAATATAGACTGATCATTTCAGTGGGCAAACAAATAAAATCTGCAGGGGATGAAATCTTTTTTTGTCATCTTAACAATGTATTTCAAGAATGAAAGAAACCCAATGGCCAAGTATGCAGAATGTCTTCATCCTAACTTTAACACTGCAAAACTACATACATCAAATGCCCCAATGGTCTTAATACAATTTGCAGACGAGAACTGTGGGAGAGGGGCTCCACCATATCTTATTTAGGGCCAAGAAAAGACGAAGAAAAGGCCTAAGAAAGAGATTCAGCGATCCGCTGCTAAGTCTGTGTGTTAGCTTTACTGTGGACCTTTCCTCTCTGGCAAGGCCCAATAGAAAAACGAATGTCTTCAGGCTGGAACAACACAAAAGCTGCGGATTGACAAGAGTATGTTTAAATTTTGATGCCTAAGGCCGAAAAACGGATGTCAAGAATTGCCTCCTTGCTGAACACATCTGGTGGTCGGTTCCCAGATCCAGTGTAATCGTTATGCTAACCATATGAGATGCATTGCAGTATACAAGCCATGTTTTAAATGTTTTCCAACAAGCAGAAGAGAATAAACGTTTTGTGTGGTTAGACATTGTAAAGATATTGAGTCTAAGGAAAAGTATATTTTGTTAACATTAGAGTCATTCCACAATATTTATGATGAAGTCCTGGAGAGATATTCCCACCAATGGCTACTAAAAGGTTAGCAAGGCAGGACGTTTGTATCCCACTGACTATCACTTCCCGGAGGGCTCAAATCCAGTGGAGCAACTTTGCAATACTTCTGGAAACGCTTCCAAAGCAATGGAAGAAGTCTTCATAGAAGATATTGAATGTTGTGAGTGAATTTGGAATTAGCTTGTGTTACCTTTGGTTTAGTGTCAATCTAGCACCACGAAATTGCAATGCAATCAGCCCAAAAACAAATTACCAGAAACTTAAAATTACCAGAAACTTCAAACTGCCAGACAACATGCCTAAGGGACTCACACATCTGCAAAAACCTGCATCAAGCTGATTGATACAGTTATTGTCATATGTTTATTTTTTTATTAGATCCTACTGTTTTATTAAAATTGGCCAGACAGGAATTTTGGGGAAATGCTAAAGAAAAGGTTCTTTTTATGGTCTGAGTTCACACCACACAGCAGCCTTGTGGAGCTGAAGGCGACAGATGAGCAG
This sequence comes from Novumbra hubbsi, assembly GCA_016801125.1. Classification (NCBI taxonomy): domain Eukaryota; kingdom Metazoa; phylum Chordata; class Actinopteri; order Esociformes; family Umbridae; genus Novumbra; species Novumbra hubbsi. The sequence goes on along the minus strand of JACXGK010015320.1, from coordinate 811 downwards.
CAAAGCTCAGCTTAGTGCCAGACACAAACAGGGAAGTTGCTGAAACAGTCTCAGGGGTAGCTTTAAAATGTAGCTTAACTGTTTTTCCAATAAAAGTTGCAGGAAGGTCTGAGGGTGTGCTAAATCCAGCGACAAAGTGGCTAAACAGACTAAACGGAGCAGCTGATGCATAGGGAATCTCTTTTTCCATTGATATTTCAGACTGATAGAAATGGAACTTATTGTATTATGCAATATAATGTATTGTATTTTATATCGCATGGCCTGACAATACGAGACGTGTGGTCTGACCCTTGTTTAACTTAGTCCAGGAAGAAATCCTGTAAAACGATGAATCAGGTCACACGTTTTAGTTAAAAGTTAAAACTAGGTTTTGGATGTTTTACCAAACTATTTCTAAAACCACTTTTTATGGTGGTGTGGTCATTTCCCAAGTGATTTACCCTTTGCCACAAAGTGTTAAGTAAGTGAGCCGGTGGAAATTCTAGTAGGAAAAGGGTCCCTGTATAGACATTTATATGCTAGAATGGACCATTCTATTGCATCTGTGTTATTTCTTCATATTTTTTCTTTACATACTATGTCATTTTTGAACAGGAAAGATGTTAGCAGTCAGTTACTTTAAAAACAATCCCAGGGGGAAGATATGAATAACAAAACAATACATAGCTAAGAACCAGTATTGATTTTGTCTAACAACATTAAGCGTAACATCTCCTGACCATTAAACGCTCACCCTACTCTCCCTAACCTCATGAGTTGGGACATTTCTGCCCAACGCTTAAAGCATCGGGGGGGGGGGGGGGGGGGG
>JACXGK010015319.1:0-10544 GCA_016801125.1 Novumbra hubbsi | reverse complement strand
ACCCGCCAGCTGCATCTAATGTAGTTGGCTACTTAATCCCCTGTGTGTCTTGTCTCTGTGTCCGTGATTGTTTCCTGTTATGTGTATACGGTCGTAGTCGTTTATACTACACCCTGGTAAAGAATTCTGCTCGGAACATTAAAGAGCCTTTTGAGCCAACCGCCTGCGCATTGGTCCACTTCCTGAACCACCTCTGACATAATATGTGTTAAGAAATAGGATATTATTGCATCATAATGTAAAGCTGTGTAGCTAGCCAACAAAGATACAGGTGTGGTCAATTTAATTGGTACCCTTACAGCTCATTTAAATATAGCTTCATTCATCCTGAAGTGTGATTAAATTAAAAGCCACTGTATCCTGTATACTTGCATGCCTTTATTATGTAATCGAATAAAGCAAGAGAGCTGTGATTTGTTTTTATTATTGCTTATTCCACAAAGATATTCTAAAATGGCTTGGAAACATTTGTTAGTGCTGCTTAAATATTTGTACTATAGTGATATTTTAAACTAATTTGTTTCTATATTTAGTATCACACCTGTCTTCATTGTAATCAGTCATTCAGCCTATTTAAATGGAGAAAAGGTGTCACTATGCTGTTTGGTATTGTTGTGTGCACCACACTGAACACGGACCTGAGAAAGCGAAAGAGTTGTCTGAAAAACTAATTGACAAGCCCGGTAAATGTAAAGGCTACAAGACCATCTACAAGCAGCTTGATGTTCCTGTGACAACTGTTGCAAATATAATTAAAAAGTTAATGGTCCATGGAACTGTAGCCAACCCCCCTGGTCTTGGCTGCAAGAGGAAAATCGACCCAAGATTGGACAGAAGTACAATATGAAAGGTAGAAAAATAACCAATAATTACTGCCAAAGAGGTACAAGCTAAACTCCCAGGTGAAGCTATGTCAGTTTCAGATCGCACCATCTGTCACTTTTTGAGCAAAAGTGGGCTTCATGGAGAAGACCCAGGAGGACTCCACTTTTGAAAGAAGGACATAAAAAAGCCAGACTGGAATTTGTTGAAATGCATATTGACAAGCTACAATCCTTCTGGGAGTATGTCCTTTGGACAGATTAGTCAAAACTGGAAATTCACGTTACTTATGCCCTCAGTAGTTACATAGACTAGTTACATTACATTTGAGCAGTCATTACATATGCCCTCAGTAGTTACATAGACTAGTTACATTACATTTGATCAGTCATTACTTATGCCCTAAGTAGTTACTTGCAATAATTACATTACATTTGATCAGTCATTACATATGCCCTCAGTAGTTACATGCATTATTTAGTCCACTGACTGTTCCCATCAGGACCGACAGACACCTTCTACATTTAGGACAATGGATAAAGGTTCAGAGTTGCACTTCATGTCATTGACCATTCATCACTTTACTCTTAAACATTGCTGAGAAAACAAGAGTTAGTTCGAGGAGGGTGACGTGACTGACAGCGTCTGGAGGCGTGTAATGTTGTTCCACAGAGGGAGAGAAGAAGAAGACGATGAGAAGCAGTTCTAATGGAAGGACAATGTGAAGAATATTCATAGAAGGCTTTTAACGCCATACTTTGTTTGTGTATTATGGAAATTGGGACATCCCCAGTGTCCTCATCCACTGTTTTACTGATTATGTGAATGATTTAAGTTGTGTGACACTTCTTTCAGTTTTTTAAAAGCGGTCCCTGCACTCTTGCATTCGCTCATCATCACCTGTAAAAAAGATCTGACCCCGTTTTAAATATATATATAAATGTATATATATATATCTTCAAAGGCTAATCTAATAAATGTTGCTTTAAATAGAGTCCAGAAAGGGATCTGCTTTCTTGGGTGTAGCTTTTAAGGTTGGAGCCATCATGTGGTATCTTCAGCAGGAAGAGAGACAGGAACATTCATCTGCCAGAAGAAAAGCATGCCGGCTAATGTTCAGTGAAAGTGCATTCTGTCAAACCTCGCTGGACATTTTGAAATGTTCACACAGCAGGGTGCAATCGTCAAATCAGTTTGATTACTGTCTGTCCGAACCACAGATTACAAGTGACTTAATCAGATGTGTGTGTATGTTCCGACAGCAGTCCTTGGCCAGACTAGTTGTAACACCAGTCACGTTCCTCTTCACTGACGCTCCACGCATAAACCAATGGCTGCCGTGTCATCAACTTTCAACCACTGACAGATTGCCGTAACGTATGATGCTGTTACCTTTCCAGAAATTGTAGGATATTTGAGGCATTGGTGTAAGCTGATTGGTGATGCTTGTGCTCAGTAGCTGTAAACGTTAGATCTGATTATATAAGTCAGGTACAAGTCATATGGCCAGGAATGGGATATCTGATCTGATTTCCTGTGAATTTGGTTTAAAATGTGGTGTCTTAAAATGTTTGATTCCTTGTGACTTCTCCCTGTTCAGAGGGATAGGATTGATAGGATTTGAGTAATTTCAAAACCCAAGGCTTAACCTTTTTTTCAATGAGCAAATGACATTAAATCAACATTGTTTAAATTCTTTAGTTTGTAACAAATGTATATATAAATATATATATATATATATATTAATGGTGTGGATATCAATTTCATTCATTTTAAGGGCTTTTCAATTTAAAATACTCTATATATCTCTTTATTCAAATATATTTTTTAATGTTTGCATTACATTTTATCAGTCATTACATATGCCCTCAGTAGTTACATACACAAGTTACATTACATTTTATCAGTCGTTACATATGCCCTCAGTAGTTACATACACAAGTTACATTACATTTTATCAGTGGTTACATATGCCCTCAGTATTTACATACACAAGTTACATTACATTTTATCAGTTGTTACATATGCCCTCAGTAGTTACATACACAAGTTACATTACATTTTATCAGTCATGACATATGCCCTCAGTAGTTACATACACAAGTTACAATACATTTTATCAGTCATGACATATGCCCTCAGTAGTTACATACACAAGTTACATTACATTTTGTCAGTCATGACATATGCCCTCAGTAGTTACATACACAAGTTATATTACATTTTGTCAGTCATGACATATGCCCTCAGTAGTTACATACACAAGTTACATGACATTTTATTAGTCGTTACATATGCCCTCAGTAGTTACATGCACAAGTTACATTACATTTTATCAGTCATGACATATGCCCTCAGTAGTTACATACACAAGTTACATTACATTTTATCAGTCATGACATATGCCCTCAGTAGTTACATACACAAGTTACATTACATTTTATCAGTCATGACATATGCCCTCAGTAGTTACATACACAAGTTACAATACATTTTATCAGTCATGACATATGCCCTCAGTAGTTACATACACAAGTTACAATACATTTTATCAGTCATGACATATGCCCTCAGTAGTTACATACACAAGTTACATTACATTTTGTCAGTCATGACATATGCCCTCAGTAGTTACATACAATGGCGTTCTGTGACGGTTGTGGGGCAGTTCTAAAGGGGCAGTATCAACCGTGAACCAAAAAGCACAGGTCTAAAGGGGCAGTATCAACCGTGAACCAAAAAGCACAGGTCTAAAGGGGCAGTATCAACCGTGAACCAAAAAGCACAGGTCTAAAGGGGCAGTATCAACCGTGAACCAAAAAGCACAGGTCTAAAGGGGCAGTATCAACCGTGAACCAAAAAGCACAAGCAATGATCCACACAATAGTCGAATAGTCCGTAAGAGACAGAAATGAAATAGGATCCCCAATTAGAGGCAATGCAGGGCAGCTGCCTTTAATTGGGGACAACCAAAACCCACACAGAGATGTGGGTTCTTTTTCCATGTTAAACCTTTATTCTGATTTGCCTGCCTAAGATGTGTCCTTTTGCAGCTTTAGAAGGCCAGGATCCAGGAGTCACCTTTTCACAGTTGGTGTAAAGAATTGGGGCTGTGCTGGTACTAACAAATGTTGTAAATGACTATTGTAGCTGATTCGTAATAGAATATATAGGAGTACAGAGGCCCATTATCAGCAACCATCAGTCCTGTGTTCCAATGGCAAGCTGTGTTTGGTAATCCAAGTTAATCATTTTAAAAGGCTAATTGTTCATTACAAACCCTTATGCAATTATGTTAACACAGCTGAAAACTGTTGTGCTGATTAGAGAAGCAATAAAACTGTCCTTCTTTAAACTAGTCGAGTATTCAGAGCATCAGCAATTGTCACTTCGATTACAGGCTCAAAATGACCAGAAACCAAAACAACAATCGGGAACCCAATAGCATTGTGATTTCTATTTCAAGTTTGAAATAACAGTCCAAAAGACTGCATTTGTAACCATTTACACCCCAGTAGAATTCTACAATGCTGCTGTATTCTACGTAATTCAGGACATCACGATCAAGTGATAACTTTACTGTCTCTAATCTTGGCTAGCTAGTGAAAGCGACACTTTGTTACTGCAAAAGCAAAACACATTTGTGGGCAGACAACACTTTTATGGTCTGATAGATGAACCGAACCGGACAATTAGGTGGTGTCCCCAGACAAGTGCTTTCTCCTTATACAACTCCATGGTCGTGGCATGAGGGCCCAACGTCCTCTAGAGGGACCTACGATCAGCATTGAGCCCAGCACCGTGCATCTCAATTGGCATTCACAAGAGAACACCAGAATTGGCAGGTCTGCCATTGGCACCACGTTTGCTTCACAGAGGAGAGCAGGTTCACACTGAGAACATGTGACTGACGTGAAAGAGTCTGGAGACCATGTGGTGAAAGTTATGTTACCTGCAACATCATCCAGCATGGCAAGTTTGGCAGTGAGTCAGTGATGGTCTGGGCAGGCACATCCTTGGAGGAATGCACAGACCTCCACGTGCTAGTCAACAGTACCATGACTGCTGTTAGGAACTGGGAGGAAATCCTCAGACCCATCATCAGACCTTAACTCCTAGTGAAAGTGGCCTCACGTGGCCAGAATCTGTAGGCAGTTCCTGGATGACAAAGATGTTGATGCCATTGACTGTCCCTCACGTTCCCCAGACCTGAATCCAATTGAGAACGTCCGGGACGTTATGTAGCAAGGCATCCGACACCCCCAAGTAGCTCAACAGATTGTCCATGAGCTGACTGATGCCCTGATCCAGGTCTGGGAGGAGATCCCACAGGACAACATCCATCGTCTCATTAGAAGCATGCCCAGACGTTGTCACATTATGAGTTGCCATGATCAATTTCCTGCACGTTTTTATGCAAATGTAAATTGTTTACTTTGATTTTCTCGGTAAGTTTGAATCCAGCCCTGAAGTTGGTGATGTTGGTTTCCACTGATTGTTGTCACGTCATTTTGTTATTTTCAAAAAACTACCCGATGTGTGCTTTAAGTGTCCCCTTATTTTTTTTGAGAAGTGTATTTAAGTGATTTAGGTCAAGATATTGCTTTAAATGTTACAGTCTGGCATGTGCATTTTATGGCTGTGATCTGTGCATTATATTTTATGATGGCTTTGTGTGGCTTGGAACTACTTTAACTTAACATTTTGTTTTAGTTATTCAGTAGTTCTCATTTTACATTACCATCCTCGGGGAGGAAAACAAAGACCCATAAAGCCACATGTTGATTGTCTGGGAGCACATCATGTGCGTATGCCTACATAATGAGACATTTTATATAAATCCAAGGGATTTTATTATTACACATAAAAACGTATTTACAAATAAAGGACAGTCACACACATGGACTATGCATATTAAAATAAGTTTGCACTATGCACGCATGAAGAGTGACAAGACTTTTAAATAAAAATCTTTCCAGACCCCTATTTCTGGTTTCTCTGAGTTCCTATGGTCCACTCTGCTTATTGCTGTTCCATCAGAACTCCTCCTGGAAAGTGTCACTTTGGGAGGGTGAGATGAAACTGCCAAACTGCCGATCCTGGTGTTATACTTTAGAATTGTAAAACTAGATTTGTACAAACCAAACCAAAATGTGTCCATCATTGCAACTGTTTATTTATACGTTCACAGATCTAATTTCACTCTAACGTTTAATTTTTACATATACATTTCCGTCTGTATTTTTTTTCTCCACATTACGTACGCTTAACCTTCTGGCAGATATCTAACTCCATATTTAAAAAGTAAAATATATGATTATATTTTTTTATAAATATAAAATGTTATCATATTTCCATGGCACTACATTGTAGTTTACAGAAAGCAGTCACAAATCTCCTTTACAACATAACTCAAGTAGACCCCACCCTTTAATAGCGTGGCCGGGAGAGATGCATAGGAGGCTATTACAATAACGGAAGACATAAATCCATTGCCATCCTGGACTCTGTGAGCCTACAGCCCACCGATGGGCACCTCCCCCGTCTTCTCGTGCCCTCCTGACAGATGTGAACGAGCATCCAGGACGAGAGTGAGCAAGTCGAGGAGACTGTCTGTGAGGGAAAGAGAGGGAGAGAGAGAGAGAGAGAGGGAGAGAGAAAAGGCGGGATAGAGAGAGGAAAGAGAAAGAGAAATAAAGAGAGCCAAGAGAGATGAGGGCCTTTCTGCCGTTCAATGAAACACTGTCTGCTTCCCCGCCTCGTCAATGCAGCTCTTTTGAACAGTCTGAATGCCAGGGAGATTCATAGAGCTGTCAGGAGTCTTCAGGATGAGGACTGGAGACGAAACCGGAGAGATTCAGTAGATTCTGAATGGAGATTGGGCTGAGGTTTAAGGAGCCGGCATCCCAGAGCTCTGTTGAAATGAGGGAAGGAGCAAGCAGCTGCACGGGAGGACAGGTCGTCACGCTGATGGGGTGGGGGGGGGGGTGGGGGCTTGGTATTTCAACCATTTTAATGTCGGTTTCATTCTGAATCGATCTGGGCTTTCACCTGCTGCCCTGTTATATATCCAGTCAATTTGAGGATACTCTGTTAATTGGGTGCTTGTCATGTGTTTTTAAATATGGATTTTAAGGAAGAACTTGTAGTTAATTCACACAGAGCAAAAGTTATAAAGCAAACAAGACCTAGACATAGTTTATTGGTTAAAGAATGAATTTTGCTAGACACAGCCTTTTGTTAAGTTGTAAACATACTGACCCAAAGAGCGATTCATATTGGAAATAAGATAATTATGAGCAATAGCTCCTTTTTTTTGTGTACATATTCAGCATCAGCTAGCAAGTTACTAACTCAGCAAACGTAGTTAGCAGGTTAGCAATGGCAAAATATCTTCAACTTTCCATGGGCTGTAACAATCAGCAAATCCCCTCAGCCAATTGTCTTTGGTTTGTCTCACGAAGATGTCAGGGCTTCGTAGCGTAACCTGTGAATGTATCATATTGCCATTCATGATGGTTATACTGAAGACGTGCTGCGCATTAATCCTTAGCTAGGTTGGTATGACGACTTCCTCATCAAGGCATGTTGGGAGGGATTCTTTTCGTCATGGCAGAGTTGGCTGTAGCGATTAGTTCAAGGAGTACTGATTGCATGTGTCGGGTCCCTCTCCAAATTCGCCGCAATACGCACTTATCGCGAAAGGGAGTAATACATGTCATTTGCATTGAGTGTTGATTGAAATGTCCTGACAACGCTCATTAAATGGAGCAGGTTCGTGGGCTTTCTGGGCACACGTGTCAGTCAGCGGGCACAGGAAACGTCAAGCGCCTCCGTCCGCGAGTGGTGACTCTGCGTGAGGTTGGATCGTTACTTTTCCACGCTGCCCTTTGAATTCTATAAAAACCACTTAACTGCAACTAAGAGCGTTCCAGCCGTCCGTGCTGCTTCCAAGCACACCGCTGCGGAATCTAGTCTCGGTGCACTCTGGCAGTGGCTTGTCAGGGGAGAACAATGACAGAACCCGGGGTGCCGAAGCATGAATGTGCCCTGTCGCCATCTCTCCGCGCGGAGAATAAACAACCAGAAGGTCATAGTTGAGGAAATGCATAAACGCTGTAGCCCTGTCAACTGTGATATGGTCTCCGTCCTCATACAAATCCATGAGGCAACAGAAGTCAGATGGAAATTGCCATGGAATGATTGGAGGATAATCCCGCTCTAACTCTCTCACCCCTGCTGCATCCGCAGCGTCGCTTTCTCGGTAGAAAAACAAAACAAACAGCCTTCTCTCTTTTCGAATGGCCCCATCCTTGAGCGCTGCGTGTGCTTTTCCAATACGCCTACTCTTCCCAGCGTCTGAGAGGCAAAATGCGTGCATCACTCTACTTCAGGTAGTTCCTCTAATTGTAGGTATAACACTCGCCAGGCCTCGTTTGCCTCTTTAAATTCAAGCTCATACATGTTGACTTATTCAGGAAGAAGTCAAGGACACGGGGGGCATGACTTTGGTATGTAAATAATATGTGCATACTTTAAACAAAATTAATTTTATAAATGATTTACATATGGTTAACATGACTTACTTAACCTTTCCAGTGTTGAGTTCTTTAGCAGTCAGTGCTTATCTAGAGCAAATCATAGTAGCATTCATTAGAATTAAAGAGCTTTCTTTAAGACACATCAGTTTTTATTAATATTATAGGCAAGGATTAAAACCAACAACCTTTCAGTTAGTGGACCAATACTCTCTGCTGGCTCTTCTCTCAGGAGATGTAGATATCATCCTCTTGACTTACAGAAGAATGTAGCACTTCACACACTGGCGTACAAAGAACGGCACTTCACACGCTGTATACAGAGGACGATAGTGATGTGTGTGTATAATATCTACTACATTCCTACGCACTTCCCAGGGACTGGGTGTTGTAGAACACTGCATAATGGTGATTTATCAATGGTCCCATCTATGTGAAATGGACAGAAAAGGGGGGTGGTCACATGATATATTAGCCCATTGCCAAACACCCCTCCTCCCTCTCCCCTCCTCACTCTCCCCTCTTCACTCTCTTCACTCTCCATTCCTCACTCTCCTCACTCAACCCTCTTTACTCTCCTCTCCTCGCTCTCTCCACTCCTCACTCTCCTCACTCAACCCTCTTTACTCTCCTCTCCTCGCTCTCTCCACTCCTCACTCTCCTCACTCAACCCTCTTTACTCTCCTCTCCTCGCTCTCTCCACTCCTCACTCTCCTCACTCCCCTTACTCTCCCCTCCTCACTCTCTTTACTCGCCCCTCTTCACTCTCCTCACTCTCTTCACTCCTCACTCTCCCCTCCTCACTTCACCCTCCTCACTTTCTTCCCTCTACATTCTCCTCACTCTCCCCTCTTCACTCTCCTCGCTCATCCCTCCTCAATTTCCCCTCCTCACTCTCCTCACGTTTCCCTCCTCACTTTCCCCTCCTCCTTCTTCCCTCCTCTCTCTCATTCCCCTTCCTATCCTCACTCTCCCCCTTCCCCTCCTTTCTACCTTCCCCATCTCGCTGCACACATAGCCATCAGTGCCAAATAAATCACTGCAGGGACACTGGGCTGTTTTTCACTCCTGGCTAGGTGGCTATTTTGTGTTGAAGTAGAGTGTGGGCAATTTGCACACTGGAATATGAGATTTTCTCTGTATGTCTGTCTGCAGTGGGGGGTATGAGTGATTTACCAGGACTTTAAATGAATCCTGTCCTCCTGCTGCGGTTAAGATGAACTGTTCCTGGGGATGCTTCGCTGAGAGCGCTCCGATGGGATCTGAGCGAACAATTGACAGCAGGCCGAGGGAATAAGTTGGGTGCTTAAAAAAAGCTCCAGCGCCATATCCTCTATACATGTCTGATTCAATGAAAGCCGGTAGGTGGAAGGAGGGAAACGGGGAAAGTAAACTACAACATACTGCAGATCTGCATACTTTCAGTTGGGGATGGAAAATCGCGTACGTCGGGCAGAGTCTATAGAGGATGAGGTGGGGATGGAAAAACGTGTACGTCGGGCAGAATCTATAGAGGATGAGGTGGGGATGGAAAAACGTGTACGTCGGGCAGAGTCTATAGAGGATGAGGTGGGGATGGAAAAACGTGTACGTCGGGCAGAGTCTATAGAGGATGAGGTGGGGATGGAAAATCGTGTACGTCGGGCAGAGTCTATAGAGGATGAGGTGGGGGTGGTAAACCGTGTAGGTTAGGCAGAGTCTATAGAGGATGAGGTGGGGATGGAAAAACATGTACGTCGGGCAGAGTCTATAGAGGATGAGGTTGGGAGAGCATACCATGTTCACCAGGTCCATAGAGCTTGAGGTGTGGATATAAAACCATTTACCAAGTTTGTAGTGGATGATGTTGGAAGGTTAGAGAAACAGCATTGAGGGTACGCCCTACATGGAAGACACTTTAGGTTCGGAAATGGAGACTAGTGCCTGGGGAAGAGGTACCTGGGGCCCAAACCTTAGGTGGAATGGAGACTGGCCTGTGGAAGACGTATGTCACGTCACAGCCTAGTGGAGGCCACTCCCCTGTGCGCGTGGCACCCCGGCGTTCGACGTCGCCGGCCTTCTAGGCACCACCGTCCGTGTTTGTCTTGTTACCCATGTCCTGTGAACGCATCCCTCCCTGATTCCGAACAGCTGCGGCTCATTGCCGGCCTATTTAATCCCTCATGTGTCTTGTCTCTGCGTTCG
>JACXGK010015317.1:0-10545 GCA_016801125.1 Novumbra hubbsi | reverse complement strand
CCACTTACTTAGGAGCAATGGGGCTGTGTACACCACTCACTTAATGGGAATGGGGCTGTGTACACCGCTCACTTAAAGGGAATGGGGATGTGTATACCACTCACTTAAAGGGAAAGGGGCTGTGTACCCCACTTACTTAGGAGCAATGGGGCTGTGTACACCACTCAAATGGGGCTGTGTATACCACTCACTTAGGAGGAATTGGGCTGTGTACACCACTCACTTAAAGGGAATGGGGGTGTGTACACCACTTACTTAAAAGGAATGGGGCTGTGTACACCACTCACTTAAAGGGAATGGGGGTGTGTACACCACTCACTTAAAGGGAATGGGGGTGTGTACACCACTCACTTAAAGGGAATGGGGGTGCGTACACCACTTACTTAAAGGGAATGGGGGTGTGTACACCACTCACTTAAAGGGAATGGGGGTGTGTACACCACTCACTTAGGAGGAACGTTCTCAGGCCGACTGGACCAATCTGCTACCCAGTCGGAATCCTTCATTAGTATGTCCATGTCTCTCTCCTTCTCCAGGACATCCTCCTCCAACTGCACAGGGACACACCACAGCATTAGACACAGATCCTTGAAGAGCGATCCAACTGGTTAACTAAACTTTGTATTTTCTTTAGAAGATCTTATCAGATCAGTGATCCTAATCTATCACAGGGTATGACCAAAACACCTGCAGGCACTCAGTGCCACGCCTGCAGGCCCTCAGTGGAGAGGGAATTCACTGACACTATATGGCTGACGGGCCATACAATAAACCTGTGTGTGACCCTGCCACAGCGCCAGTTGTCGACATCTCCACCAATCAACAGGCAAGGCATGACATTGACATCCAACGACAGTTTGTGTGTAGCTGTAATAGTACCTAAAAGCTGCGCCATTGCCTTATCCACGGACTCCCGTCAGCAAAACTACAGTCCCAAAGGCTATTGTTGTCATTCCCATAGATACTGAGACTGGGGGGGGGGCAGATTCTATTGCCATGGAAACAAATGTGACGTAGGTAGCTCGGGCAGACGGAGAATTAACTCTTACTTGGCTGTCTCTTCTGCTGCTCATGTCCACGTCAAAGATAATCTGTCCCTCGTGAACATCCTCCTGGGGGCTGGGAGGCCGTGGGGGGCTGTGTGGAGGGGACACAATAACAACATAGAACGGGTTACGAAAAATAGATGTAGGTTGGCTGTTACTGCATGAGAATATCATTTGGTAGACAGTTGAGTGTGCCGAAATTCCCTTTTAACTAATCGAAAGAATTTGGTTTTGATGGCTCCATTTTTGTGCAGACCTTTTATGATTCCACACAGATTTTCAGCTTTCAACTTCCAAGTGGATAGATACCTCTGTCTGTCTGACCATCTATCTGTCTGTAAGCCTATAACGTTATCCGACTGACCCCGGGGCGAACAGATAAGAGAGTGTTTATGGCAAGCAACAGCCTTATAGCTGAGAGGGAAAGGAAAGCACAGTGTGAGTGGATTTAAGTCCGATTAAATACCCCACTATGCACACAAAGGTGATGTTTTTTTCTATTGTAAACCAATTCTATTTATAGTGCCTGCAATACTTCATACAATATACTTCATACTACATACTCTATCAATTAAGAGATTTACATTTATTTTGGACTAGTATGGGACCTCAACAGTTAATAATAATAATAATGAGTTATAACTTATAATGAACTAAAAAACCAATGTAATAAATGTTATCTTCACCTGGTCTTAGTTCAAGGCCAACATTAACGCTATTCTTCTTCATTGTAGCACCGCCTACCTGTCACAGGAAGAGTTGCTGCGGCTAGACTCATGCTGGGCATCCAGCAGAATCCTCTCCATGTCGCCGTTATGGATTGAGGATGAGGAGGGCACATGCTCTAAGCCCCCCACAATAGCCTCCACCTCCTCCTCCACCTGAGGCAGGGGAGGCAGCCCTAGAACCTGGCCCACAGTGGAGGCCGACTGAGACAACTCTGATGCGGCAGCGGCTGCGGCTCTGTTCATCTCCAGTTCCACCCAGGACCCTGCAGGACGGGACGGTGTGCAACGTTGCTCATTTATCAGACAGGAGAACCTGCTTAGCAAAATGATTCTTTTTATACAAATGTACATGGTTACTTCACACAATGGTATGGTTATTCATTTTACATGTTTTTCAATTTCTTTTTTTTTTTTTACTAGTAAAGGGTTTTTCACCGACCTTGCCAAATTGCCAAAGTGGTGAACTAACTATTAAAACATTATTTAATGTACTGACAAACCTCCTTCAAAAGACACCTGGATAAAAAAACAAGTCAGACACCAGCTGTGACACACAACCTTAATGTTTAGCCCTCCCTGGGGGCGTCTCGATGTACTGGTTACAGGGCAGTAATTATCACTCTGTGCTGTGATACATCCCTGGCTAATCCATGCTCCGACGTGAGCCCAGGCAGGAAGTCACTACAGGAAACCTCAGTACATGTTTACTTGCAGCCAATTACAACTAGGATACAAAGTCAAGGGAGTCACTGACACTGGGTAGACATCCGGTCCCTTTGTGCCTCTGTCTCTCTCAGGCTGTTTTTCCTCATTATATGAAATGTTTCATTCTCCTTGAAATGAGAAAGTAGAGCTCAGATGCAGAGCACATGACCTCATAGAAGGATCAACACCCTGGTCACACAACAGTCAGGCCAAGCCCGAGTCAGCACCGAGGCTCATCCAGAGGATTACCCATTGGCCTGAGCCAAGCCACTGTTGACAGCCCATTGTCTGTGCTCCATGGGCTAAACAAGGTTGCCATAACGCCAGAGAGCAGAATGTTCTGGCTGACCCTCACTCCCTTGTGAAGTTGTTATCAGCTGTCATATGGGGTCACAAAGAAGCCCAGGACCTGATCCCTACTCAGAACCCTAAAACCCAGTTGGAACTGGGACTGGGAAAAATCCTGCCACATCCCAATAAAGCTCTAAGAGGCCTTCCACCCGGGTTGTGGGGGATAAATGAAAAAAATACAGGTTTGGTAGCTGACCGGTTCTTCTTACCATATACTATATCAAATATAGGCTACTTGCTGAATTACCAAAAATAGTAAGACCAACTAAATTACTTGAGTATGCAAGTGATGCACGGTCTAATTTGGCAGTCTTAACCATTAACAACATTAATGGTTTCTTTAGTTCTGAGAATAACACACCACAAACATGTGTCCAATTACAGTATTTATAGACAGGGAGTCTAACAATAACAGACCTTGTTCCCTCCCTGGCCTTCACAGGAGCTGGAAAGTCACTGACACAACATGAACTCTTAAACTTCAGATTGGCTTCTGAAAACATTTGATAACCATCTGCAAACAGGATATCTATGACACAGTAAATAACACACAAAGACCACAATGCAATGTTAAGAATAGTGTATTGTTCAACTGCAGTGTCATTTGATTAAAATATCTTTCCTGCAAGTATTTATGTGGAATAAAATGATTAAGCTTGTTTCAAGTCTAGTGTTTGTTTGCATCGTAATATTGTCTTGTAATATGTTTTGATGAACAAGCCAACATTTCTATGACAAGCAAAATCTGTGACGGATGTATTCTAGCTCTGACTTTTCGCTGAAGTTGGGTAGCTTGAAAACAAGGAATTAATCTTGCCAGCCAGCTTTTATCCCTTTGTGTTTTTGGTATGTGCTGTACTGATATGTGCATGTTTGATATAGTGCATGTACCTATAGTATAGCATACAGCCATGACACATTTCATTAGAGTATACTGATTAAATGGTACTATTTTCACTGGAAAATGCTGCTACATTAGGTTACAATGCAGGCTATTGACAAGCTAGTCAGAAACTGACAAGACTCTGGCCAAGGGTGGTTCAGTGTTTATGGGTCTCCCACCAGTCAGTGTTGCCAGCTGGGGCTTCCCGCACAATTAAACTATTACAATTAGAACTTGGAAAGGTACAATTCCAAGGAAATTGTAAAGTGGGGTAGCTGTCGCACCAGCTGTGTCCGGTGTCCAGCTGTGTACTGGTAGTAAATTAACACAAATAATATCCCGGTACTTAGCTGGCCATCTTCCAAAAACAAAGATATGTCCCATTACATAGGTACCTATCTCCCACATAAAAAAGACTGAACAGCTGGCAAAAAGGTAGAAAAATAGCTTTATCCTTACCTTTGACAAGTCCCATGGTCGAAATCATAAACATCATAAATCATAAATACTGCAGCTAGCTAGCATTTCTTGCAAACAACAGATCTGGCATCCATTTGCATGGCCTCATTCTGGAAAGTTTGCTTCAATAAGTTGCTAGACAACAGGTGTTCAGTGTGGCTAGCTGCTCTTCCGCCAGTTTGTTTTTTGCCTCAAAAACTTGAATATATCCTAAACCTAGCAACGAAACCTTACACGAAACAATGGTAACGCAATCGGAAAGAACACGCACATTTTGATACATGTCATGTCTCCATAGTGCAAGAACTGTAGGAGGAGTTAGGGTTGCTATAATAATAAATGTGAGATTACATTTAGTGGGGGGCACTTGTGTTGGTGGAAAGCTCTATAATGTTGACTGAAAAGTTAATAAAGAATAAAATAAAAACATTTGTCTCGTCAAAAAAAGGCGTGCTTATAATCGCTATGGACCGGATGGCAAGTAGT
Organism: Novumbra hubbsi; assembly: GCA_016801125.1. NCBI lineage: Eukaryota > Metazoa > Chordata > Actinopteri > Esociformes > Umbridae > Novumbra > Novumbra hubbsi. The sequence continues at coordinate 5,887 of JACXGK010015317.1, read as the reverse complement.
AAACTCATGTTTTAGTTGACGAGAATTTTCTTTTTTGCCAAATCCAGGGGTTTCGAAAAATGTAGTCAAAAGGTTTATCAATATATCTAGCAACTTTAGTTGCGGGGCTGTAGCATAGATTTGAATACTTCTCAGTGCTCTTTGCAACTCCCTGCTATCTTTACTAGTAAACTAAATTAATCATAAACACAATACTTGGGTTAGGGTTAGTGCAGCAGTCCCATTTGTGTTTAAATAAGCATATGGTTTGTTCAGCCCAAGCGTCTACAAGGGGAATGGCAAAAATGCAATTACGACCCTGGCTAGCCTTACCAACTAACTAGACAACTAGTTCACTGCTGTATGTGGGTAACACCGATAGTTAATAAAACGCGATAGTGAAATTATTGTCCTTCAAAATAAAAGTCGCCAATGCCATACCTGGATGCACAGTTGACGGTTCAATGAGAGATTTGACCATCAGACAGTTTTTCAGAGCCACATCAGTCAGTGTATTCCTCCAACGCTTAAACATGTCTATATTTACGTATATATATAGTTATCTCCCTATTTTTGTCCCAACATCTTCGGACAGGCAAGCTGCCATAGATCGGACCAAAATAAACAAGATAAAATCATTCTACATAGACCTTATCTATCGAACGAGAATACACCGACAATAACAACATATTTTGTAGTACTCCATTTCAAATAACATGTTTACCAAATGACGTTATTAAGTAGCATTTTCAGTAAAAAGGTCTCTTTAAAAGTTGCGCGTGTACCTAATACCGTACGCCTATGATGAGATGATCTACTTTTAATTTTACACTCAAATAGGCCAAGCAGTATCAGGCCATGTTTACATCGACGCTTGGTCGGTGTACTTTTAATACACAATACGCGAATGGAAATGACTAAGCTTTCAAACATCAGGAATTTATTGTAAACATAAATATATATTTTTTTATCACTTGCTCTCGGGAACCCTTAACAAAAAGCTTAATTTCCAAACATCTGACAATGCCCCATTTTTAGTTTAGACTCATCTCGTCTTGTTGACATCAACTTTGCCCCGCCTTTTCAGCACGGAGTCATCTGCAATTGGCTTGTTGCTTGTCACTCACTTACTTCACGCAGCGTCTTAAAACACTATAGGTCCACGATACAGTCAATACAGAAAATGCACAATGTTCACAAGGTAGTCCCCTCCCAACCCCACTCCATGTCTACATCAAAAATCAACCTAAAATATTAGTTTTAACTCCCAAACCCACATAGCCCCAAACCCACATAGCAACGTATCAACATATATTTTCAAATAACCTGACATGTTTCCTAATAAACAATACAAATGACAGTACGGTATAACCAAACATGTTGACGGCATACCATTTAGTCCGGATTCTCCGTTGTTGTCTGCTACAGCAGCAGCTTCGGACATCGTGCCTATGTGCAGGCTGGTTTGCATAAGACTGTCAATAGAACACGCGCAGTCCCTCCACTCATTCGGACGTGCGCGAAACCACGTACCAAAACCGACCGAGTCGCCTTTACTTGTTATTTTTAAGTAGCTAGGTACAGCTACACTTACGCTATTGCGTTCTGTTAGCTGATCTGGAACCAGTGGTTACGACCAGTCAGCAATCTTCCTGGAGCTATGTGATGACGTCAGGTGATCCAGTACTTCGATAACAAAGGCAGGCAAAAAGCAGGCAGATTGAGGAACATTACGTAACGTGCCAGAAACGGACCCACCATCTCGTGATAAAATGCCAGGGATACTTATAAAATGGGAGTTTACTACTTCCACAACTCAGCGTCAGTTCTGAGACCTGACAGATATATTTCTTCAGAACATTTGCACGTATCCAAAATATCCAATGATATCCCTCATACAAATGTTGTGCAATAGATTAAATTATCATATACATCGGTATATTATATATATTTTGTCTGGTCACTGAACAAATTTGAATACACACATATATACCATTGTTCTTCAGTTCCAATAACTAAATGTACCTTGGGTCATAAACAGACAGAAATACGATTTACACAAGGCTCAACAGAAAGATTCTACTGAACTAAACCAGGGCATTAATAATATATTCTGAAGTGGAATTAATGTAATCACCAGAGCATTAGCGTTTTTTTTTTTAAACTTTATTCCTGTCATTACAGAAAAATCAGTGTAAGTATCATAATCAACAGTAAAACTTCACCTGGGACATGAGCAAAACATAGCTGTGGGAAGATATTTTATCAGTGGGTGCCCATGGCTGAGCGGAGGTGGGTGAATATTTATGTCAATCACGCAAAACACATGTTTCGTGGACATTAAAAAGCGTAAAGTGACTTTAAAAAAAATGTGTCAGGGGCTGCTGAGGCAACAACATGGAGGCCGCGGCACCCCTAATTCCCACAGCTATGGAGCAAGATCAGATTAAGCAAGGTAATGGTGTGGTCCACTTCATTCTGCAGTTTATATTAGCATGGCAGTTCTTTATGACATACAGACCAAAATAACACCTTTAGCGTTTCAATAAGTCATTTGCTTTATAATACTGTGACACAACATATGACACCGCTTAGCACTGAATAACCAACATGAATGATTGAGGTTTCACTATAATTAAGTATTCTTCCTCTCTGGAATAAGAAAAATGCAAGGTATGGGGCAGCATGAAACCCAAGGACAGTAATTCAACAAAAACCCTTCAAGAACGAAAATCCTAACAAAAATAAACAATGAAAATCGCAGCAATATTTGTTCCATTTATAAATGTGACAATCATGATCATCATATCCATTGTCTTTGAATATCTCTTTGAAACAGATTATTTTTGTTGTTGTAAAATAACAAGACAGAGGAAGAACTCTCTGGTTCCCACACTCAGTTAAGTCTCTCCCAAGTCGTAGCCAGAGGCACAGTAATAGCAGTCAAAGAGTCTTCACTGACCCAGAAGAGAATAGTTGTAATATTGTGTGGAGGAAGACCCAGTCAAACCACATACATACATACATACATACAATAATGCCCTCAGTTTGCGGTTTAGTGTTCCTCTGAAGAGCTTTTACAGATTAATAGGATCTGTGATAAGTGTGTCTGATAGGGTTTATGTATGCGTGTGTGCTATGTATTCGGGAGCCTCTGAGAGAAGTACGAGCAACAACACATTTAAAACAAACACCCTTGCAATTTAATTAAAAAAGAAAATACAGATTGGCAGTCGACTAATTAAAAAAAGAAAGAAAACTAGGCACCGGACAATGAAAGGAGGCGTTGAACAATTAATATTTCTCTTTCAAATAGCCATTGGCAGGAACACAAAAATGGCCATCATCTGACATACATATAAATGGAACTCGTTACTCATGTTGCCCTAGTGCGGGGCAAAACTGGGCAAGCTGCTTACACAGATTGGCACAACATCATCAAAACAATAACAAGGTGAGTGACAGATCACTGTGCCAGAGGCTGATGGAGGGCAAGAATGAGGTTTCAGGTTTTTCACATCTGAAAACATGGCAAGGTCTGTTTTGACCAAGGACCATTTGGTTGTTAACGGCAATGCTTTCACTCGATCACTTTTGTCCTGGAATAAAATGAGAGGCTGAAGGTAGTGAATGTCTACCTTCACAGAAAACATCTAGTTCACTTTGTCCTGGAATATGTAGAGGTTGTTGGTGGTTGCCACAGCGATGATGTTGTCCTGGGGGTGCCAGGCCGTGTGGAGGATCTTCTTGTTGAAGTCCAGGCTGTCGACGCTGATCTCATCCTTCTTCCTCTTCCCACCGGCACACACCTTGCGAGGCTTCAGGACCTGCCGGGGCTTGCTGCTCTCCCGGGACGCCTCCAGGGTCATGTCCCGCCGCTGGCCTCGGTCAAACATCCTGAAGAAGTTGTTGTACGAGCCGGTCATCACGACGCTGAGGAGGGGAACGAAACGTTTAGAGAACAGCGGTTTTTGGAGTTTAAGAAAACATTTGGGAATTTGGCAACGCTAACCTATCGTTTCCATTCCAGCAGCACTCGAACTTGTCGAAGATGCAGTCGTTCTCATACAGCGAGCACAGCTTACTCCTGAGGTACTCATGAACCTGTTATGGACAGGAGACAAACAGGTCAGAAGGCTACAGCTAAGTACTGGTTTACACAAAGTCTGCTGCAGCAGTGTCTTTAAAATATGTTTGGTCAGATGTTACTACGGTATACTGACACAAGTACAAGCATTTCATGAATATCATGAATACTGACAATTACAAGAGTCAATATTTGCAGTGTCGACCCTTCTTCAAGACCTCTGCAATTTACCCTGGCATGCTGTCATTTAACTTTTGGGCCACATCCTGACTGACGACAGCCCATTCTTGTGTAATCTATGCTTGGAGTTTGTCAGAATGTGTGTTTTTGTTTGTCCATCCGCCTCTTGAGGATTGACCACAAGTTCTCAATGGGATTAAGTTCTGGGGAGTTTCATGGCCATGGACCCAAAATGTTGATGTTTTGCATGGTCCTACAGTACCCCCTACTGGACATTTTGTATTAAGGGCTATTCTAAGTAAAGAGAATCAAAATTGTTCACGCTTTCAGTAGTATCAATTTGAATGGACCCGAACTTCATTCATTTCAAAACGTCATACCTATACAAGGACAAAAATGTCACCATCATCATTGCATGCACAGCACCTCTACGTCATGTGCTAAGGGACAACATTGGGGAACCAATCAATCGACTGTGGTATATAAGATATACATTTTCTGTAATTAATAAACTAGTTGTGGCATTTATATTTGACCTTTTCTCAACTCTCCAAAGACAGTTTTGGTTTTTGCAGTAAGCCCATGAGCCATTTAGATGCTAAAAAAACACCCAACCGACATTAAGTTGACTTGACATTGGTTACCTGGTACGTCTCTACAGGCCTGTTCTCCATGTTCAGGTCCCAGATTTTGACAGACAGGTAGTCCCGGGTCATCATGTAGCGCCCGTTGTGGCTGAACTTGACGTCTGAGATGGACGAGATTATCTCAGAGAAGAAGGAACGGTTACTGGGGTCCTCCGGCTCCTCAAACACTGGAGAGAAAAAATAGTTAATCAAATGCTATTAGCAATTACAAATTGCAAGAGGCTGTGCTAGCTCGCCTTTCCCAATATAATGTGTAAACAACATTGGAGGGATTTGATTGAATTCACTAAAACGGCTATAGAACAAGCACATGTGCAAGGACTGACACACAATGGTATTTGCCTTTGCGTATTAACCTATTAAATAAAATGGAGAACAAAGCAAATTGCATTTTTTTTTATCCAAATGTTTTCCTAAAATGGACCAAAAACCTTTTGTGAGAGTATTCTTTAGGGCTAAAATATACAGTGACTGTCAAGGCTGATGGAGGAGCCACACAGTACAACAACTCAGTGATCATAGAGACATGCTACGCTGCAGCACAACGTCTGCAATATAAGGCTTGATTTAACCAGCATCATGTTATATTTCCTCATCATTAAGAGAACTGCTGAGGGGAAGTCGGTAAACAGTATTTTCTGGTGATATCCTGAATTTACTCCCACCTAGTGGAAGCTAGCATAATTACCACAAAAGCACTTTCACCAATGAATTTACTTCCACTTTTACAAAAGCTGCAAAAATAGTTTTGTATTATCATTTGTGTACATGGCAAAATGAACCCCCACACTATTCTGTGCTAGTTTAATAAGGATGTCCATAGCGTTGCTGAGAGAGCGTTGCCGAGAGAGCGTTGCCGAGAGAGCGTTGCCGAGAGAGCGTTGCCGAGAGAGCGTTTGCAGAGAGAGCGTTGCCGAGAGAGCGTTGCCGAGAGAGCGTTGCCGAGAGAGCGTTGCCGAGAGAGCGTTGCCGAGAGAGCGTTGCCGAGAGAGCG
>JACXGK010015316.1:0-10546 GCA_016801125.1 Novumbra hubbsi | reverse complement strand
CTAGGCTATTAGGCGACCCCGGTTATAGACTAGGCTATTAGGCGACCCCGGTTATAGACTAGGCTATTAGGCGACCCCGGTTATAGACTAGGCTATTAGGCGACCCCCGTTATAGACTAGGCTATTAGGCGACCCCCGTTATAGACTAGGCTATTAGGCGACCCCCGTTATAGACTAGGCTATTAGGCGACCCGGGTTATAGACTAGGCTCTTCTTCACTGCTAAGAGATATTCTGGTAATCTGCCACGCCAACCAACTCTTCCAGGCCCCAAATGATCCTCTATCAAAACCCTATAAACAGGCCGATAAACCACTGGAGAGATTAAACTAATTTCTATAGCTACATGCTAGCTTCTTTCTCCCTGCCTGCCAACTGTCTTTATGAAAACAGCCCAGGATAAGAGCAGAGCAGTCAGCAAGCAGCCAGATTAACAATCACAGACATGCCACAAATCACCAATGGTATTGCCATCTGTGTTGCTAACCACAAACAGAGTTTTCCATGTCCTAAAAACATTGTCGTGCCTGGAGACTAGCTTGATTTCTCCTGGGCAGCACAACAGAAAATTCAGAAAAATGTAAAGCAGTTTCGAACTTGGAAGAGACTCATCTTTACTTAGTAGAAGATATCACCCTAAAGTTTATCTAAACATAATAAAACGATATTGCTGCAGCAGCTTGGTAGAGTGTCAGCTAGTAATAACCACTGGAGAGAAATAACTCTCGCTCTCATACTCAAACTGTCCTTGGAACAGAAGGGAGACTTCCACAGAAGAGAGCCACACACTTACAGAAGAATGTCTAATGCAGCTTCTTTTTAAAAAAGTAACCATTGGCCCCCCAAAAATTCCCTTGTATTTATACTTTCTACTATTTTAACATTCATATAAAACTGTAACTAAAAAGGGTATTATTACATATAAATGTCTACCAAGCCAATAAAGCCCTTTACATTTGGGCAGAACAAAAATGTAGGATGGGGTTATGAAATAAGGGGAGAGGAGGTCAACAGAGGAACAAGAGAAGGGGGATGAGAGGAGGTCAACAGAGGAACAAGAGAAGGGGGACAAGAGGAGGAGGTCAACAGAAGAACAAGAGAAGGGATGAGAGGGAGAATATCTAGAAGAAACACAGCTGGTCTGGCTGACTAATTGAGGTGCTATCGGTTAGCACTTTAAATTCCTGAAAACTCACACCAACACACACATTTGGTTTCCCAACAACAAGTTCTGGTCAGCTGCAAGTTCTTAAGAAAAACAAACAGACCTCTCAGAGGGAGGGTCCCTGAATCACAACACAGAAAAACTGTCTCAGAATTTGTATCCGCTTACAACTGGTTACAACTACAGAATGTGTGTTAATGAAATAAACTTTCTTTTTATTTTAAAAAGTCTTCTTATTATAATCACCCATATGTGAGTCCATTTGATGTTAAATAAAGCCACATCACTTTGCTGCTCTGCCAGTTTCTTTCTGCTTGGTTTCGAGTGTGGCAGCTGTGGTATTACTTGTACTGTATAGATTGTCTGTGTTGGGTCTTGTTTAAGTTTCATAACGTCATCTGCACTCACCAACTTGGATGGAAAAAAGATGGAAAATTTTGTTTCAACCTCCTGCATGGTAAATATAGAGTACAGCGACAAATAATACCCATGATTTTGCCAAGCCTTGTGTTGATGTAATAAAGCTTTTGCAATGTACTGCTCGTCACCTGGTTAAAACCATCATTACAGAGCATGCTGGTGGGAGCATCATGTTGTGGGGATGCTTCTCAGCGATTGGGAGACTGGTCAGGATTTGGGAAGGGATGGAAGGAGGAATATAAAAAGCCTTAGAAGAAAACCGGCATTGACAAAATTTTTAACAAATTAAAGTACCATCCATAACATGCCATCCAATGTTGCTACAGAATTACCATTGTCAACTGCCACCAGCAACCAGTTGAGCAACACTGATATGGAAGTTTGGTTGCCATTCAATACACCCTGCCTCACTATACAACCATTCAACAAAAATCAGGAAGTAAAGTTCTGCTAGAACAAGCAGACAAACTACAGAGGAAAACCAAAAGGGCTCAAAGCTGACATTTAGTAAGGAGCAGCCACTGTAAACAACAGTTTGTCTACACTAGCCCCAACGCACAGCCCTCACAGAGCAAACGGCTATCCTCACAGGAAACAATCAGAAATATTTGTGGTTGTCGGTAAGGACCATAAAAAAAGAAATAAAGAAAAAAAACATCACACACATTCTTCTAAGCCCAACAGAGGAACTGTAAATAGCTTCTCCCACTGCTGGCCAGGCACACTGGTGGGGGACCAAAATAATTGTGAGCTATAACGAAAGTATCCTGTTAAATCTGCCATCCTCAGGACAGCCCACCATGACAGAACACAGGAAGCAGACTGGTGGAACTGGTGAAAATGCTGCATTTTATAGTATGGCTGGAAAAGGCCATGGATGATTCAATTCGATGACTAAATGCAGGTGTTATGCTATGGATGTAGCAATTCACCAAAACCCATTATTTATCAGGAAAATTAAAAGCGACCAGTTCATGTATTTTGTTTAGGTTTTATGGCTAAACCAGGAATAGATCCTGATCCATATGGAGTAGGGCTCTGTGTGTTATTAGTTTGGCCTTGTAGATCCTGATCTACATATATTGCATTTCAATCTCCCAGACAAATGAAAACACTGCAAACAAACTGGATGGAAAATCATTTTGTAGTTGTGGTAGATCCAGTTAGCCCAACAATAAAACAATAGAACAGAAAATCCCATATATGTAGTTTACATTTTTCAGGAAACAGGAATACCGACAGCCCCCAGTATCAAATACTTACTTAACCCTTTCCTACAACCTGTGGGCCTGTTAGCTTGTCCACAATAACACATTATTACTGGTTGATGCATTAGGGTTGAAACTTAAAACCCAAAATGGACCACTGATATATCGCTTTTTCCAAAACAAGTGTAAAGAAATAGACCCATCATTCCCCCCTAGCCATGATCTTCTAAATAAGGTAGATTTAAAGTCATTATCCACTTCCTTTAGGTTGGAGAGCTTTATCTGGTTTCACCTCCTTTTTCCTCCCAAATTTTAATGTCTGATTCCTGATTGTGGCCTTTCCACATCCACTCCCAGCAGGTTTGGGGAAGTAAAAGGCCAGGATCTTGAGATGCACATCCTGCCCGGTAATTTCTCCTCCATTGAACACAACCCGCTCATCCAGAAAGGCAGCTAGAACATCCACATTCTGATGACCACAACTTCCCAACACCAACGGTCTCTAGGGAACAACAAAACTGCTATCCCCTAGGGAACAACACTGGTAGCCCCCACCAACGAAGGATGGAAGACAGCAAAATAATAATAAACACTAAATATATGGCTCCTAAAGTCAAAATATCTCTCAAACTGCCCAGTGAACCTGAACTATTCAGGTTCATTCCTCATCCAGACTCTTATCCATGGCCTTAAGATCTCTAAAGGATTCATCTTATGAACTTTGAAAGTCCATAGGGCCCATCGACCTCGGCAGAGAGGAGAAGATATGAAATCAACCCCAGTGTTTTTACCCAGTGCGAGGATTAATTCAGTTTAGTCTGAAAGGGATTAGGGGTGAGATAGTAACATGGAAGGTGACCCAGTCACCTGCCTGTCATCTATGGAGACATCTCAGGCCAATCCACCCTTCAGATATATGCCCTCTGAACAGCCCATAAACCTGAGGCATTCTGGGGTGGTGTGCCAAGCTGCCAACCTAGTCCTTAAAATACAAACCATTCAGCACTCCGCAGTGGACACAGAAACACACACGTGGCTTCCTGGCACTGGGCATTAGAAACCAGGTTGGGTCAGTGGTCCCACTGAGAGGACCCCTCAGGTAGACAGATCTAGATACTGCAAACCACTGATCTTATAACAACGAATATCTAAAATGTGTCAAACCCATTGCAAGTAACTGTTGACTGTCTCTCCATGCATGTTGCTCTCTCACACTGGGAGAACCGAGTCCAGCTATGGTGAGTGTACTGTCACCTAGCTTTATTGCTCACACCACAAATGCAATTTGATAGAACTTTGTGAAATAACACTGTTTAACTATAAAGTGAATTTTCTGACACAGCAAAAGCTCAACATTGAGAAACCTCAATACACCGTAACAACAGATTTCATTGGTTGGTGTGGGCAGTGAGCTAATGACTCATCTATGTAGATGTTAGAAAAGGGAAACTAACAAACCCATATAAATTCCCTATTTTCATACTTTGGTTAATCTTCACAAACACACTTGCTTGAAGCCAAAATAAAAAAGCTAAAATATTCAAACAAGATCTGCTAACGTAGCTTAAGTAGACGTTTCTCAGCGGTCAGTCTTAACCTACTTGAACAGAACAATAACCCAAATAAGAAGCATCAAGACCAAACAAACTTCATTTCTATTAAGAAATTGACATAAACCATTTACATAAATACAACAGAACATGTGAAGATAAGCCTGAAGTACACACAAATGTCAGTCTTTCTATAAAAATGGTCAAAAACACATTTGACTCAATTTGTCATGGTACTCTGATGGGTACATTAATGTTGAGCATCATACTATATAATATAAACCAACCAAGCATGACAACACATTTACCCTTTACAATCATTTTTGTCAGATCACACAGATTAGAAAAATGCCCCTTTGATTTAAATGTATATTATAATGTTATGGTTTCTAGTCAGACTTATTGCTGGGAAGATCAACCCTTTACACAAACACTCCTCTACCCAAGCCCAGACTTACCTCCAGCCGTTTAATTCACACAAACAGTGCTGGCTGGTCTCTGGCACCATGTTCAGGAGGAACAGTTAACAGTTATATCAACTTTGCAAAAATACTGGACTTCTCTATGCCAAATGGAATTAGGGATAATGTCTAATCTATGAATTTAACCTGCAATGTTAAGGATCAGAAGTGTTTACCTGATTGGCCACAGCTCAGGAAGAGGGAGAAGTGCACACAGACTGGCCAACCACATCGGATAATGAGTCACATGTGACCCATTTGTTAAGACACAGCACCACAGATCACTGCTAATGAGCCCTGTCACCATGCCACACCAAACCAGATCTAGGGTGGCAATCACCGACAACTAATGGAAGTAAACGCACAAATGCCAAATGGTGTGCCTCAAAACAATGGGTTCCCACCAAATGTGCACATCCTAGTCCATGATTCCAAAAAGTAACTTTCTGAGCAGAAACAAACAACAGCCAAGACCAGGCCACAGTATGTATCCACTGCTTACATCTGACAAGCTGTTACATCCAGTCAGTGGTCATAACATTCTGTTGTTTTGAAACATACGCTTTACAAATATAATTGAACTGATGTACTGTAACGAACAGTCTCTACAACCAGCTTTCTTGGTATTCAGTAGAGTTCAGGGAATGTTAGAGAAAAGGACCTGCACTTTTTAGAGTATAAAGACGTTCTCTGTTTCTGCTCTTCCTGTTGCTGAATGACCAGGAAAACCAACTAAAGACTTATTTTGTACTTCAACACGAGAGCCGCGAACGGATTGGTCAACAACACCAGAGGCCTTTGCAACAACAAAATTAATTGTTATAATAAATACATTTGATTAAAATTAAACTGCCAGAAACAGCCAACTATTTCGATTTCGGGAAATATTTTGGGGAAACAAAGCTACTACTCATAGAGGTGTAGCTCTAGGTAGTTACAGTACAGACTGGCAGAAACAAATTAGAATTGAAGGGGAATTTCGGGTAAAGAAATTACACCATGTCGTTTCTAGATGGAAACGTACAACGCTAGTTAATGACATATATTGTTTACCAAGTACCAACTATACATACAGCAGATAGCGAACGTTACCTACCTAGCTAATGTATAATCATGGCTAACTGGCTAGACAAATAGTAACTAGCGTACAATATTATTGTAGACAAATGGTCCTAACTTCAAATGTCATGTTAATATGTTTGAATGTCCTAAATATAGACCACATCTGTGTCGATGCTAAAATGCTAACCTGTTAGCGATCTAACGCTAAGATTTCTGGGAAGTCGAAACTCATCGGGGCGGATTTAGGATTATTTTCTGTTATGAAAAGAAAAGCAGAGATATTGTTGGCAAGCAAAGACACCGTAACGAATTACTTGAAGACATATACTTTACTTAATCAGTGGCTTTACATTTTCCAAGAAGAGCCGGAGCCTAACAACGCAAGTTAAACTTGTGACCTAGCTACCTCACTGGGTTTGATTCTAGCCTTCTCGCTAACCGTAGCTTGCAGGCTAATATCGCAGTTGTTTTGGTGTAGGAAGCTAGCTACTTACCGTAAAACAAATATATAGATAGATCCACCAAACGACTTGACACGTGGAAAAGGGGCACTACAGAGAATGTTCAGTGTCAGTTCCGTATAAAAAAAATGGTGTCCCAAATGGCCATTTGTATTCCTTCGTTGAAACTTACAGCTGGTTACCTCTTCGTTCCAGAGGTCTTCCCGTCCCATCTAAACCACCGACCGGCCAGTAGCCACATCCTTGTGGACTGCTTTCAAACGACAAACTCTGAAATCTCGCGAGGACACAAACGGTTGTTGACTTTTCATTTATTTATTGACAAACAAAAAGTGAAACAAAAAGTAACCCTAACCTTTCCCGTTCACTGACTCCTAAAGCTATGTTTGCCTAGTTATATCAGGATAATCAGTTATTTTTTTTAAACGTAAAATCCAGTAAAAGGAGGGTCCAGTCAGGATCAAACTGATAGTGTTTCAACGACTGAAGATATCCCGTTTGGGATATCTAACCTTCACCAATTTCTTTCAGGTAGACCATTAGTAGTTCGGTTGTGTTTGTACTGGTGATAGAAGCTGTTCGTGGTCTATTGGTGATAGACGCTGTGACCTGAAAACGCTGTTGCATATGGTCATAGAGAAGTCACAGTGAACCGTCCATAAATCAATTACAGAGAATCCCATATTTCTACTGTGTAGTCTGGGATAAGAGGTTCATTGAGTGTGCTAAGGTTTATGAATTCTCCCAAGTTATCTTTCCTGTGGTCAACCAGTGATTATTCATATCAGCATAAAAATATGTTGTAGTAATGTCTTAAAAATTTGCAGAAGCATAACATTGAATGAAGATAACTGCTGATCACCAGGCCCTCCAGAGGGTGGTGAAGACAGTGGAGAGCATCATCGGTTGTCCTCTCCCCTCCGTGTGAACCCTCTACCACACAAGAGGCCTTAGGAAAGCACGGAACACCATAAAGGACTACAGCCACCCAGGCTATGGTCTGTTTACTCTGCTGCTGTCTGATCGACGTTACCGGAGAATCAGGGCACTTCCACACTCATAAACAGTTTTTTCCTCCAGGCCATAAGACTTCTCAGCCAGCAACACCGATCTATAATCATATGAATCACATGAACATTTCAATGCTCTGATGACGTTCTATGCCATTCATTGCACAATAGCTTGTATAAAGGTACCATTCAGAGGCTCTATTGCACTTATATTTCTAATATTCAAATACTTCTTTCATATTGTCATTACCCTATTTCCACACTCTTTGGAATTGCTGCTAGTTTTTATTGTTATGTATATATTCTGTTAGTTTACATGTTTTATTCTATATATATAAATGTTTTGACTTTTACTACTACTCTTTACTTACACCACTGAGTAGTAATTTTAACTCATGTTGACTCACTTGTTTAATTCAAGGTCATATGTTACTAGATGTGAATAGTTTAGAAAACTGTTAGAAACACAAGCCATTTGAATAAAACTATTTTATAACGCTCTATAGGAATGTTTGCCTTTGTCTTAGAACACACATTCAATTCAGAAAATTAGATAAGGGGAGAATGGGTGGCTTGTTTGAGTGTAATTTTTCCAGAAATACATTTGAGTCTCCGTAACTGAGAAGCCACAAAAGGAGTTGATAATATCTGGGATTCAGACTGAGTTTAGCATGTAGACAATTGATTAATTCATCCCCATTGTACTACGTCTCCAGATCTAGATTCTGATGCTTTATTCCAATCTATTTCTGACTTAGTAATTGTATTTGTTGTAGTGGAATTGTCTCAGAGTTCCCACTTGGAATACACCATCATCTAATAAGCTCTACTGAAAAAACAGATATCCATTTTGGCTCTGTTTCGTGTTGTGACAAAAGCACCATTAGATCAACACATCCCTGGCTTCAACATTTGACAGTGTAGCCAATTATGGGTGTAGTGCTTTCCGCTGCAACTGTGGCTTATAAAATGCCTGCTTCTAAGAACACCTCCGTCTCTGGCCAGGCAAACCCCATTATGTAACAATCAAGCTTCAGCAAAGATGTAGCAGATGGAACGACTTTCTCACTGGGAAGATGCAGAGTTAGAAACATCTGTAGATAATGGATACAACACAGATCTAGAAGTCTGTGCAAGTTGCAGATGAACCAGTGTTTTCCTCATTCTGACCTGCTGTTTCCATTCTGACCGGGGGTTATGTGTTGGAAATGCAAAACTGACCCAAGATCTGTATCCGACTCAAGTCTTTCGGTTGGCAAAGAAGCTAGGAAAGGAAGTGGGCTGAGCAAAGCGAGCCAGTATGATCCTCTTGGATCATATTTACTTGTCATGTTTCAGTTGGTATGCATGTACGCCAATGTATGCCAACGGAGCTTTACGATGCTGGGCTGTGAACACAGGTCCCACTAAACCACTCCCTGTGTAGTCATCCGTAAACAGGAAAGGCCTTCCCCAAAATGTGGCTACAAGCCATAGTAAGAAGCATCTAAAATGTCTTTGTATCCTGTAGCATTAAGATTACCTCTGACTGGAACTAATTTGTCTAGCCCAAAGTATGACTCACTGTACTGCCAATGTTTGTCTCTGGAGATTTGATAGATATGTGCTGGATGTTATACATCTGTAAACTATGGTGTGACAAAAACACCTCAACTCAATAATTAGTTGTGATGTCCACATACTTTTGGCCATATTGTGGTGGCAGGGGTTAGATGTGACCAGACAGACATCTCGAATATCAGCCACCCTGGTTTTAATCGCTTATCAAAGATGACAATATTCACAAATGTTGTATGAGTTTAATTCAAGCAAGCAAATGTCAAGCAAGGTAAATTTCACAATGTTGGTCTATCAATCATCCACACCAAAGACCAACATCCCAAACATTCATACATCTAAAAGGAATAAAAGGACAGAAAGGAATGCTTTCAGGAAGGATTCATTCTATTATATGGAATTATCTATTAAAATCCTAAAACTCAAAATGTTTTATTTTAACCTTTTTTTCAAGATTTTTTCTTAATAAACAAGGTCTGGTATGCTTTTCCAGGCCTGGCTGATCAGAGTACTTTCCTTTTTATAACATTTCTTTTTCTTTCTTTTTGCATTGTTTTGTGTGTTTTCAGCTTTTTCAATGTTTAGTTCTTTTTTTAAATCAGTGAAGCAGGTTCCAAGCTTCCCCTGTGAACAGAGATAAGCCATTTGTTATCTGAGGTGAAAACAAGCGTTAAAACAACATCCCACGGCTATATTATGTTGAGGGACCTGCTAGAAGTGGGCAGCCTGACCTTGGCTTAGACACCCGGAACCCCAGCAGGATTAGTGACACTCTTCTGGGCCGATTCCTTGGCCTGGTGGGCTTGTAGCACTGCCACAGCCTCATCCACCTATAAGACACGATTAACCCTGTCATCCACCTATAAGACACGATTAACCCTGTCATCCACCTATAAGACACGATTAACCCTGCCATCCACCTATAAGACACGATAAACCCTGTCATCCACCTATAAGACACGATTAACCCTGTCATCCACCTATAAGACACGATTAACCCTGTCATCCACCTATAAGACACGATTAACCCTGTCATCCACCTATAAGACACGATTAACCCTGTAATCCACCTATAAGACATGGTAAACCCAGTCATCCACCTATAATATAGGAGTTCTTATGACACACGAGGGCCCACCCACCTGACAACACTGAGGCTATAGAATTTAGTGGAAAAGTGAGTAGAGGACAACTGACCTCAGAACAACACCCAAGACAACTGACCTTAGAACGGAGAGACTCCGGAGACTCCAGCATGTGGAGCAGCTCGGAGTTGTCAATCTCCAGGAGCATCCCGGTGATCTTCCCAGCCAGGCTGGGGTGCATGTTCTGGATGAGGGGGAAGAGGCGCTCACCTGGGGTGGCGAGGCAGGATGTTAGGGTCCTGGATTAACCACAGGAAGACAGATGCCAGACTCACCTAACATCTGCTTTTGTTCCTGAGGAGGAGCAGCAGCTAACATGGAGGCAGTGAGGGGCTCCTGGCCTTGGATGTGGACAGCAGACTAGACACACAACAGACACACAAACACAAGGGTAAAATTAATATTCAATTCCCGGAGCCGTGTGTTGATGAGAGGGCCTACCTGCTGTAAGGTGACCAGGGGGCGTGTGTTGATGAAAGGGCCTACCTGCTGTAAGGTGACCTGGGGC
>JACXGK010015315.1:0-10528 GCA_016801125.1 Novumbra hubbsi | reverse complement strand
CCCCCCCCCCCCTCCCCCTCCCCCCCAGCCAGCAACCTTGGTCGTGCGGCCAACCTAAGATGGCGTGTGTGCAGGCAACTGAACTCCACGTCTGCGCCTTTGGAACTACAGGTGTCTAGACGGGCGTCTGTGTCATTAACTCCTAAAAAGGCAGTGCACAACCGTAGCCCTCCTCGTCCGGTACCTTCTCCACATCATCCTCATCCACGTCCAGTATTGTCCCGTCGTGTTCCAGTCGGATCTTCACCTTCCCATCCGGCACGGAGCCCGCCTCCGTCTTCACCAGGGTAGCTGTGGGCACAAACGCGTACAGTCGGTGGGGAGATGGCAGGCCCGTTTGAAGGAGTGTGCCGGGTCCGAGCCCCGCGGGCGGAGGACGGGAACTTACCCAGGGAGAAGCCGTCCTTGTGGACCAGCCATACCTTCTCGGAGCCGTACCAGGCCTGCTCAGCCGCGATCTGCTCCTCTGTCTTCACCTGTAAGAGGGGGGATGGACCGTCAGACACACAGCACCACAGTCCCCCCCCGGGGGCTGCTCAAACCGGCTCCTCTGCGGATTTCAACAGGAGAGGACATGAGCTCCGCACGAGGCCCACAAGCACACCTCAGCGCGTGAAAACCCGCTAGGCCGGCGCTGAGCGCTGACGCGTGATTGTTACGCATCGTGACGTTGGAGATAGCAGTCATGCAGGAGTGGCTCGAGGCAATGAAAGGCAGGGTGCTGGAGAGGCTTCAGCGGAGCCCACAGAGATAAAAAGCAGTTAGGATTTGAAGGGGCCTCGGTTCACCGACCGCCGAGAGGGATTTCTGCGGCTCCGCTCAGACTGTTGCCTGGGAAAAGTCTGACCACTCCGCTTTACCACGCATGACCTTCATAAAGCCTCACACACTCCACTGGACATGCTCCTTTAGGCTCCGAGCGTGTGTGTGGTGTGTGGATGGGTGGGTGTTTGCGCTCGTGCTTGCGTGTGTGTGTGACAGAGGAGAAGGCAGTGAAATCAGACAGATAACATGAACCAGTGACTTGAATCAGCACAAAACAATGTTGGCTGCAGGGTTGGGGCCAATTCCACTTTGTTTCTAGTCAATTTCAAAACTGACCTAAACTCCAATTCAAAGCCAATGCTCTTTTGTTGAAACCCTTGCAATCTGAGTGCACTTACTGAAATGACCGGAAATAGAATTGATCCCAACCCCCGGAGCTCATCCGTGTCACACACAAGGTGGTAGTGGGGGGTGGAGTGGAATGGGTACACAGTCCACACACCAACACAAAGACACAGAGTGCCAGAGATTCACCCTGTTCCCCAGGACAGTAACAACATAGAAACCGCACAGGTATGGAGACCATGTATCCCACTCTGTGTTAGATGGAGGCATGTATCATCTTAATCATTCATAATTAGCAAGAATCGGATCATTTTGCGGCAGCAAGGGCCGGACTGTTGAGTCATGTCAGTACAGTCAAACTATCTTGAGTGGTTGGTTCCGATTCTGGGTGCTGTTTGTTGAGTGTCTGGGTATGCTTGTGGAGGCATTAAATACATAAAGAAAAAGGTTGTTGAAATGATGCTAATATTGAATGTACCAACAACAACTGGTGCTCATACTTGATCTGCAACCCCCCCCCCCCAAAAAAAAGAATTGGATAATTTTTGTAACCTGCCTGTTGTTTCGTCTCATAAATGGAAAACTGCAGATACGCAGTAAAACTAGACGAGATTTTCACGATAGGTTTGTTTGTGTAGAATTCAAACCTATGACAATTCTAAGACGATTTCTCCAAGGAGTGTTCGAATGAAGTGTTGGGCTGGATGGCAGAAGGGGTGTCTGTGTAGAATTGGTACAGATGTGTGGGGGAACCGGTGGTACATGACACTGCAGACACACACTGCAGACACACACACACACACACTGCACAAGAGGAACAGGCCCCTCCAGGCATCGGGGGTGGGAGTGCTGAAGTGGGGGGGGTGGGGGTGGGTCACACACAGGCACAGCAAAGGCCAGACCTTGTGTTGTTGGGCGGCGGCGTGAGACGCCCGCAGGATGGCCACAGGGTCCTCGTCCACCTGTCCCTGGAGGACGGCGAGCGTGAGGGGGAGGAGTCAAAAGTCATAGTTAGAGACGCTCCACAGCGGAGAGACGGGTAACATTCCACGTGACTAAACACGAAGCCACGTGTGGTCATGATCCGGCGGCTGGAAGGGAAGACGTTCAGTAGGGAAGGACAGAGTTAGTGTGGACCCTGTTGGATGGAACATAGCTGGAGCCAATCGGTTGGCTAGTACGGTTCTTTGCATCGGGTCCAGTTGACCAGTTATAAGACTTGTCTGGTGTTTACCAGATTACTATGGAGTAAGTAAACCAACATGACAATATGTATGAGTTTTATTTCAAAAAATGTTCAGCGTGTTAAAAGGCAGATGATTTGTTTTGGAATAGTGTGGGCATATAGCCTGTAGACTGATTGTCCAGCTCATCCTCATTCACAAGGAAACAGCAATAATTATTTAAGCTTTTGCGTCTTCAACAACATTTGTTTGCGTATAATTTTTCAGAATATTAACTTTTAAAAGTGTGATTTTAACTGAACAGTTACTCAAAACAATATATATATATATATATATATATAACAATTGCAAATAATTGACCATTTAAAGCAAAAAAATACATGATATTGAGCATGAGGCTCTGGGCCTGATGGGATAGACTCAGTGAGAGGATCTACATCACCATGACATATCATGTCATACAGGGGAGTCCGACTGGGCCGGAACCACTCACAGTCATACATCACACTCAGACGCCAGAACCCCATCTACTGCCATTCACGCACACGGCCACTGAACAGCACACGGAGCAAGTAAACATGCAGCCATGTTGGTCAGGGGACCTTTCTATAGACCACAGCCATGCTACTGACCACAGCCATGCTATTGACCAACACTATTTTAATCATCTCTTTCATATACACAGGTCATTTCAGAAACAGAAAAGCCATGAGGATAAACAAGAATCAGGCAGGCCATACTGAATGAGAGTCTAATAGAAGGTAGGTTGCGGTCCAAACAAAATGAGGGGCAAACACCAAGCAACATTACATGTTATGTCTCACAAAGACAAGCGAGGTAAAAGGAATTTAGTCTTACGCTCCAACACACCACACGAGCACACACTCCAGCCAGACCGCCAGAGTAGACCCCTGGGTTCCACAGTACCTGAAGAGGGGTCAGGACTGTGGTGGAAGCTGGGCTAGGAGCCGGTGAGGGACTCAGGGCGGAAGCAGGAACTACCGGATCCAGCTAGCCATTCAACAGCCACAGAAAGCCCCAGCCAAGCAGCAATGAAAAAGTGAGAGTGAGAGAGTGACAGAGAAACTAAATACACGGACCGATCCAGTCAATGAGAAGTGAAAAAAGTAAGAAGGACATAAAATAGCAGACAGGAATGACTATAACGAATATTGAACAGGTAAATGGTGTGGGGTTGTAAAAAGCAACATTTCACTTTATGTTTGACATTTCACATCTTTGTATTTGTCATAAAGGACCAACCAAAAAGTACCTATTTCTAAACCCAAACTCTCCCAACTAAAGAGGTGCAGCGAGTTGCCATGATGATTGCCCAGGGACCAATTAGAGTTCACCGCCTTGCTCGGGAACAAAACAATAGATTTTTCACCCTGCCTGCTCGGGTATTCAATCTAGAAACTTTTTTGTTACTGATTAAACGTTCTAAACGCTGGAGTATCTACCAATGGCCCAACACACATATTTAAATAAACGTGCCATTCAATAAAATAAAGAAAAAGATCCAGTGAAGATCCAGTGAAGAAAAGACAGAGACAGAGAGATGGAGGACAGAACATAGAAAAAAGAGGTAGAGAATGGAGAGAAGATGTTGAGCATGATTGTGTTATTAACAGAAAATAAACAAGCAACTTGAAATGTATTAATGGAGCATTAATCAATGTGTCTAAAGTTAATAAAGCAGTCCAGAGGACGCGAGAAAATCTATGTTGAATTTGGAAAAGATTAAGGACAGAAAAAGACAGACAGAATCCAGTAGCAAAGGCGAGATTACAGGCGCTGTGAAGATCCTCTCCAGGCGTCTCTGAGCTTCTTCGGTGGGACTGAGCGGCACCTCCTGGAGGTCAGATCACCAACAGGTTAAGCTCTGAAGTCAGGCTAATACGGTACACTATCTAGCCATACCTAATTTAACTGTCAATACGGGTTTGTCTCACAGTGAGGCAATTTGCTACATGCCATGACAATCCTGAAGTCACAAACACACACACACACGCTACAAAACCATACTTAATCACTCCTGCAAGCCGGGTTACTGTGTTACTGCTGTGGGACACACCGACACAAATCGTTCGGGTTAAGTCTGGGGTAGTCTTTGATGAAACGGCTGATGAGGGGAGAGGAGAGGCTGTCGCAGTCTTCATCTTCAGATGACATGTATAAAGAGTATCCCATAACACACACAGTTCAGTCATGCTGAACAAACCGTCAACAAACCATGCAAACCCTGAAAGTCAAGCCAAAAAAAGTGAGCAAACCCAAATCTGAGGGCTTCTTGATTGGCAATAAACCCGATCCCAATAAACAGAGCAAGGCCATGCAGAACTGCTAGCCTAGCCTCGATAACAACCCTCCGCCGTAGACAACTACAGCAGATTCCTAATAGCGGTCCAAGCCCGCTTGTGGTTGGACAGAAAGTAAACAAAGACCCCGAGAGGCCGGTAATTGGCAAAACTCAGCGAGAGTACAGCAAAGAGACTGAACCTTTTTAACATGTCTCCCATCCGCAACATATGTAGAGGGTTCTGTTATCCGGAGCCTGCCACTGTGGCTGCGGAACAGCTTTGAACTCTTCTCCCAGAAAGACAATGTCACTATCGATAATTAGCTCTGCGGGTCTTCCCGGAACCACGGGCCACAGCGACTGAACATTCCACCCCAATACACATTCTCTTGCCTCAGATCCCCCTTCCCCCCACAGGCTGACCTCGACAAACAAGGCTTCCAAGCTGCAGACATCAGCAGGGTCTCAGTAGGACGAGGCTGCGGAAAAAGAGCTACTGAACTTGTTGTTTGTTTTCGGTGGAAGCCGTCTCAGCTGCTCTGGCATCTCAGAGGAGAAAGTTGTGAGGGAAGAGAGCTGCGTGAGACAAGCTACCATCCCCCATTAGAAATTCGGAGAGATGGCGCTGGTATCAGAGAACACAACAAAAGCCTCAGGCCCACGAGACTGCACCCTTTAAGAAACTGAGTAACAAACTAACTTAGCGCAAATTACAAAGTTCTGGAGGAACAAATTATTTCATTTGGGAGTTTGCTGGCTGAGAACACGGTTGCCCCAAAATAAAGCGTGAACACTGCTAACAAGTTAACACCATGCTCACAAGAACTCACCAACATAAGTGACGTTAGTTCAAATAACACCCATGTAAACATACATACACAAATTGGATTAGCTTGTGTTTTCTGTGCATTAGTGTTTCACACATTGGTCGTAAAAGGGGTCCATGCATGCTAACTGTGGAAAGTACCTCAGGCTTCTTCACGGCTGGCTCTTCGGTTTGCGAGAAGGTACCCTCATTGAGAGTGAAAGCAGGAGGGGGGGGGGGGGGGGAGGCCTTGGGGGCTTGGACAAACCCTGCTGGGGGAGTAATGGGGGAGGCCTTGTGGGCTGGGATAAACCCGGCTGGGGGAGTAATGGGGGAGGCCTTGGGGGCTGGGACAAACCCTGCAGGGGGAGTAATGGGGGAGGCATTGGTGGGGAGAAATGCTGAAGAGGGAATAAAAGCGGAGGTTTTAGCAGAGGGGACAAAACCACTAGGTTTTGAAATAGGGCCAGATTTTCGGGCTGGTATGAAGCCGGGAGGTGGGGAAAGTGGTGTAGATTTTGGGGGTGGGACAAAACATGCTGGTGGAATGGCTGGGGAAGATTTGGGAGCTACAGTGGAAACCCCAGGGGTAACAGCTGAGGTTTTGGGGGCTGGCTCAAACCCAGCAGGTGGATATATGGGGATGGATTTTGGTGGTGGGAGGAAGCCTGCAGGTGCAGACTTAGAGGCAACCAAATTAGAAGAAGTCAGAGGAACTTTGTCAGGTGCAGCCGAGACTAGAGTCTCCTCCTCATTGGAAACTGGCCTGAATTCATTGCTAGACTTCACTTCAACCAATTTGTGGCACTCCTTTTCCTCTATTTTATCTTCTTTTCTCATCAATCCTTCTTGCATTTTCTCAGGTAGCTGATCCTTGCGTATGCGAGGGCGGTCTCTAGTCCTCCCGCGGACCATGAGGTTGGCCAGTCCTGCGGATATATCATCCTTCTCTTCTTTCTTGATGGTGTCGTGTTTAAAAGAGAACATTGGAACCTTTGGGAACTTAGGGGCCGAAGTTGGTTCTGGGACACATTTAGGTTCAGGAGATAGCACACGCTCCTCTTCTGCAGGGAGTACCTTCCTCACCACTCGACCTACCGCCTTTACTAGCTTCTTGCGGGTGAGGCTTTGGTCGTCATCGTTGTCCTGGTCTGGCTGGCTGCCATTGCCCACAGGCCTGGCAATGCCGTTAGCAGAGCTCCCATTGACGGTGCTACTGTTAGCGGCTATGTTGGGCTTGCTGTCTCCGTTCGGCACACGCTCTGGGCTAATCATGGACGCTCGTCTTGGGTCTGTACTCCTGAAGCGCTGTGCTGTCACCTGGGTTGGAGGCTCCGGACTTCTGAAGCGTTCGGGGACATTTACGGTCCCCCTTAACCTGGGTGGCGAGGGGCTCTTGACCCTGAACCCGGCGTGTGTGCTGGTCGAATCAGGGCTTTTGCAGCGGAGCAGGCCCCTGCCAGGCTCCAGACTGGGCACCGACTGGGAGCGGCTGCTCATACTGCCACTGTCACTGTCTGACTACTCACACACCAGAGAAAGAGAGAGCAGAGTAGAGCAGCCAGACAGATGAGGACCAGAAAAGACCAACTCAGTATCTACAACAGGACTGACAAACCCTCCCTCCTGGAGATCAACCACCCTGTACATGTTTTAGGGCAACCCAAACATAAAATGCCTGATTCAGATAGCTTAGGGCCTAATATGTTGCTAATAACTAAAATAAGTTGGGCTTAATTAGAGATGAGCTGAAAACCTACGAGATGACACATCTCCAAGAAGAGGGATGGGCAGACCTGATCTAAACTATAAACAGAAGAGACTAACTTACTCTTCGCTGTCTGAAGTATGAAAGTATGAAAGCTTTACTACCATTATTGAATTTGTCTGGGTTGTCTGACCGTGTTTGTGGTTGACCAATGGGATCACATGTCCTGATAATTAGCCGGACTGTGTCCACGGTGCTTGTTTGACAGGGAGGCGTGCGGTAATGCTTCCCCCAGCTGACGACTATATGCCCGCCCAGGTCCTAAACCAGAGTGGCTGGTTGATGTGCAGGTGGTAGGTGGCGTACTCTGACCGCAGCAGTGAGTGGGCTCCACCCAATTCGAACGACAGATAGAATTCATGCTAGATCCCCCAAACCCCCCCCCCCCCCACCTCCAGCACACTCATACACCTGACCCCATGTCTTCCAAAGAAGTCTAAGCTGCGGCTGTCCCTTCAGGCAGGAAACTGGATGCTGAGGATCCAGCCCTTGAATAACCGCCAATCTGAGGTCCAAACCACTGTTGTTCTGCTTTTCCCCGCTTTCCTGTCTTGCACAGCTGCAGCGTCCATGTTAAACACACTGTCTTTCCCCTGCACACAGCCCGGCCCAGCAACGCCTCCCCACCGCGACGGCCGGTCACTGACAGCTGTCAGTCCCAGAAAGGAGAGGGTCAGTGTGGCTCGCTGCCTCGCTTTCCAAACACACGCCACTAAGACGGATACCTTGAAAGGTGGGCGATAATAAAAGGCTTTTTTGAAGACGTGACTCGACAGGCTGCTAGAAATTACTTTATTATAAAAGTGATAAGCCTTCCTCAGGGTGTCAGAAACCTCTTTGAAGTACTGTCGGCCAAGAGTGTGTGTGGGCTGCGTTCTGTTCTCTAGCTACTCTCAAACAGCCTGACTGTTCATCATTAAGCTATGTTGGGATGCGGCTGCAGCTCTCGCAGCAGGACTACAGATTCTCCAAGAAAAAATGCAATTATAAGAAAAGCAATTATACTACTTGGAAAGTAATTACAGAAGCCGCACACACAGTCTGTATCCCCAGGCCTTTGTTGTGAAATGAAAAAGTGTAACTGTCTGTGACATTACATCTAGAATGGGAAAAGATCTCGGCTCTTCCACATTGTCCCCTCTTTTCACGTCAGCTTGTTAATTAATAAATGCCTCCTATCGCTGCGAGAAAGACACTTGTCTTGTGTCAGGAGTCACCCGGGCGTGTGGGTGTGTGGTTTCAGTTGGTTGGAGTACGGCGTTAGTGGCAAACCTCCAGGGAACCAGCGATGTGAGAGGCACATCAATTGGCTAAGGCCCTCTCTCCTCATCTGTAAGGAAGCCATCATGGACTCCAGCTCTCAGAAACCTGTGATCCCTTCGGTCACACATTCACATTCCTTATTTGGCCTAGAGCTTCACCCAATTACGACAATGATGTTCAACTTACACCCTGGTTTGAGGTCTTGGAGCCTGCTGGTTTGACCTCTTCTTTGACCTAAAGGGTTCGGTAAGAGAGCGGACTCAGATCAAAACCAAGGAACCTTCAAATAAGCGGTCAGTTTCCAGGGAGTTCATCGCAATAAACTCTCCTTAATGCACACCATGCAAACACGCCATGCTACAAACCTAAGCATATGCTGTGTAAAGTAGCATAAGGAGTCTATTGATTTTTCTTAGTGCAAGAAATATCCAATTTCTTTAAGCTGAAGACACAAAGGAAAATGTATCTTGCCAGCTTTTAATGTTATAGAGGCAAATGATAACCAGAAGGTCATTTTAATAAGGCCACTTGACCACCTTGTATTTAACGGTGCAGAGGCGTCAGTTTACTGTGGAGCTACAGTATGTGGTGGGTGGTTTCGTGACATACAATAGCAGTCCCTCAAAATGAATTTAAAGACCAGCTTGGCAGTCAGTACTCCTCCAGAATAAAGTCAGTGTAAGCAATATCACAGAGCTTCTCATTTTGCCAAAGTAAATGTCTCCAGTCAAGGTTTCCTTCCGCAGTGACTGAAAAGCACTGACGTCTGATTGTGCATGGGATTAGAATGGTTACTTTTAGCACACGAATCCACTGCGGAGGCACGACTGTTCTACTTCAACCGCTCAGCGACGTGTCACTTTCCACTCACGGCCCCACGTGGAGACCCAGCCGAGGTGTGATCCGTGCAGAAAGCACCATGCAGCACACCTACGGTCCGCTCGGGAAAACAACATCACTTCCCTTTTGCTCCCAGAAGGAAAATCGCGACGAGAATGCCATGTTGGCGGCTCTGATGTCATGGGCTGTGCCGGATGAAGGGGGGAGGAGAGGGAGACGCTGGATAGACCGGCGGACGGACAGATCCTCACGATACCGGCCGAAATCAGTGGTTCTTCAGTCTATGGGCCACGTGGAACAAGAAGTGAAATAAACAGGTCTAGGGTAGAAAGAAACGCAGGAGACGGACCAACGGTGACACAGGTGTTTGTGGAATACACACAAACAGTGTATTAGAAATATATTACATGCACACAAATTCGGGAATTTTCGGTGTGTTGGAAGAAAGGCTTGCGAGTGGTTGAGTCAGCTTGCATTTGAACCTCTAACTGGGTTAACCTTTCATTTTGAGCTAGCAAATACGTGACACTGTTCTTACTTTTAACCTTAAACGTCAATCATAAACCGTACCTAACTAAAACCTAAACCAATATCCAACATATATTTCACTGATTTCATTCCTTAGAGGCAAATCTGAAAAATCTCCTGCAGATTTATTTTTTCCTTCAGGGCAGATATAAACATTTTGTTAGTTTTTTTCCTCTGGTTGCTGTACACAAAAATATGCCCTTTTCATTTGAATGTCACACACTTCTAATAAGATGTCTGTTTTACACAGAATACTGTGATGATATGTTGCAGAAAACACAACAGAATAAAATATACACAGCAATAGTAATATGGTTATATTGTTCTGTACACAATAGTTTGGTCAGAAATAAGTGATTATTGGGACACACGCTGATAGGAAATGTGGATTTCAGCACAGGAAAACACCAAACATTAGACCAAAACAACAATTTCCAGACTGTTGACTAGGTGCACTGATGCGTGTTAGAATGCCTGCCTGCTGTGTTGAATCAGTTGCTCTCATCACATCAGGAGGCCGCACACCAGGAGAGGCCAGGTCTCCTGCTCTATGTCTGGGGGTGAGAGGCCTGTCTCTTCCAGCCCAGCCAGGTCTCCTGCTCTATGTCTGGGGGTGAGAGGCCTGTCTCTTCCAGCCCAGCCAGGTCTCCTGCTCTATGTCTGGGGGTGAGAGGCCTGTCTCTTCCAGCCCAGCCAGGTCTCCTGCTCTATGTCTGGGGGTGAGAGGC
>JACXGK010015314.1:0-10549 GCA_016801125.1 Novumbra hubbsi | reverse complement strand
CTGCCTTTGGGTCCCGGGCACAGACCTGGCCTTGGGTCCCCGGCACAGACCTGCCTTCTCCCTTTCAAAAGTCTTAGGAAAGATTCAATGAGGCCGTAGTCTTTTTTCACAGGATAGCTAGTCAAGCAGCCCGTCCTGAGTTCCACAACGACACCTGGACGAGGAATCCCACTTCTCACGCCGATCTGTGGTGGACTTTTAAAAAGAAAAGCTCAAGTCTCAGGTTTGATTAAAAATAAAAAATAAATATTTTTTACGTGCACGGGCAAAGCGTTCCCGTTTGAACAAATAGTTACCATACCAATTAAGGGAATTGGCATTCAGATGAACGCTCACCCAGTAAAAATTAATATTTCTGCCTGCACTCATTGTCAGTCAAGGTTACAAAAAAATCATTTACATGGCTTAGGATTTCTGTCAGTCTCATCTTAGAGGCCTTGATCGTATTTTGTCAGGTCGTAACAGACACCATTTGTTTAGGCTCCACGAGTCACACATTAACATATCCTGTGAGAAAAGAACATTCTCCATTACAGGTGGTCAAGACCCAGAGAAACCAATGAGCACAGGTCGGTGGGATCTGCAAGTTACAAACATTGTAACATTGTATTTATATTGTGTTGGAATACATGCTATTGCCATACTACTTAATCAACTTGGATTTTGCTGTCAAACATTTTATTGCATTTTATATTGACAAAAGAGCAAATCAGGAGGCATCCAGGAGAAAAAGAAACATTTGTATTCATAGATAATTCTTTAAGGAATGTATTCTCTTGAATAATTCATCTATTACGTTCATTTTAGAAAAACTTTGACATCAGTTGTCATGAAGTGCTTTTACAAAACAACATTATTTACACTATGATAAAAGTCAATAAAAAACAAAAACCCACCATGAAATGTAGAAATGTCACCAAATACACCAAAAGCTGCCCAGACAAAAGACAGCAGCACTCCAAGGCAGTTGCCATGTTTATGGGGATGAGACAGAAAAAGAAGACATACCTTCAGTCTGAATATTATATGGTCTGGGAGGAGAGATCCCCAGGACAGCATATGTTGTTTCATCAGGAGCCAGACGTTGTTAGGTATGCATACAGGCACGTTGGGGCCATACACGCTACTGAGTAACATTATGAGTTGCCGTGATGAAACAGCCTGTGATTTAAAATGTTTAATTTGATTTTCAGAGTTTAAATACAGCACTCAATTCGTTGGTGATTTTGGCTTCCTTTGGCCATAGTTATGTAATTTTGTTATCAATGAAATACACAATGTACAATAAAGATTTTGATCTTTAATATATTTTGTTCATCGGGACCCGATGTGTGATTCAAGTTTTCCCTTTTTTGTGCAAAGTAGTTTATTAACTTTTATAGTGCAGACATAATGGTTTGGATGGGTGTTTGGCAGTTACAGTGTGTCATTTGTCAGCGTTAGAAGGAGGAAGTCAGTTCAGTTTTGAATATTCATCAAAGCTTTGAGGATGTCATGGATCGGTGCCTGTATGATCTGTAAGACAAGTTTCTTCTGTAAAATATCTCACACTCTTCTTTGCTGGCCGTCTACAGACTAACAAGTATAAGATATTTTAGTTTTTGCAACTTTTAAATTGTTATTTTACACATTGAAGGTTTTTTTACTAATTATTCTGTTCTTGTTGTTAGGTGTTATTCAACTCTGTGTTGGGGCTCAGGATTTAACAGACACACTTGTGGAACCAGGATACAATGTAACAATTACCTGCACTTTAACAACCACTATTCAGTTTAAATCAAGGGATGTTTACTGGTTTATACATCGTCAAGCACAGCCTCCTGTGGCTATTTTAAAAACGTTTCATAGCGGAAATATACATCCTTTATGTTTTATTAGTGATTGTCGTCAGAAATATTCATTACTACCAGAATATAGATTAATAATAAAGAATGTGACAGTAGATGATTGTGGAGTGTACTACTGTGTAAAGCAACATGAAGATAGATCCGTATTCAGCAACGGCACCAGACTCAGGACTTCTGGTAGGTAAACATTTTATATAATAATGAATTCTAGAAATTGTCCCTAAATGTTCTGCCTCATGTTTGTAAAACAAACAAAAAAAAGTTAAATATTTGTATACGGGGCACTCCATGAGTATTTGAACAATGGCACAAGTTTTGTACTGTCAGCTTGAATTTAAGGATATTTGCCTCTGTGAACATTGTAAGAATCCCTGCTAAAATTCACACCCACTTTTCTGTTAAACTGAGTTCCAATTTGAGTCAGAATGTAATTAACTATTGGTGGGTAAACATCTTAAGACCAGATACTTAAGACAGGTGGCCAACACGTGTTTTTTTATAGCAATCAAATGTGATCCTGTGCTAAGATTAACCAACACAATTTCAGTTATTGCCCGATACAATGAATGGCCGTATTAAGATTGACATCCTTGTGCAGAACATAACAGAAGAGAGCTGCTGCCTGAATGAGAGTACATATACCCAACCCCTTTTTGCATGAGATGTCAAAAGCTACTCGTATATCTCTTTCCTCCCCCCAGACAAATACTGTTGACAGGGGAGGACTTAGCTATGGGTGACATGGGCAGTCGCCCAGGGCGGAATCTTGCCGGGATCGACACAGTGTGCCCTCACAAAAAAGATTCTGAATGGTGACATTCGCGCAAATCAGTCTCTATCGCTCATTTGCAGATCACGTAAATGAATGTCACTTTGTGGGGTAATTCACCTAGACGATGTGGGCGCCCTGATTCTAGTTTGTGAGCTGTCAATCATAAATGAGTCAGTGAGCTGTCAATCATAAGTCTCATTTATGATTGACGATAGCTCAACCAGGAGATGGGAACGGGAGCAGGGGAAAGTTGAACTCAGGCCTCCCACTGGAAGCCCGAAGGGGGGAGCTTGAAAATCTATAATAGCGCACCTCTAACGTTGTACAGTACTAATAATGCATATAGTAAAATCCGTCACACTACGAATTGCTACCAATTAAAACCACAACGTATTCATAATACTGGGAATACATATTTTCATAGATATATAGTTGCATTTGCTTTAATTTTTTGGCGAAATTTTTAAGAACAAATATAAAACCAGTCTGCACAACACCAAGGTGAATTGGTTTAGTCTTGACCATTGACAGTGTTGTAGGATGGGTAACATCACGTTTTCTCCAACTAGCTTACATAACATTACATTCAATTTTTAAGTTACCATTCCATCATGATAATGTGTGTAGCCTGCAGCTAAACGATTACAAATGGCTAAACGTGCTACATTATGGATTTGATTAACTTTCATTGAGGTGACATCATAAAGGTTTTCTGGGATTGTATTGACTAGGTCCTGAGGGATTTCGTTTTTTGGGTTTTGTGATATATTAAGTCTTTTGGGATGTCTTATGTCTAGAATTGGCCAATGAGCTTGTATGGTTCATTTGGTTGCTATTCTAAAAGTCGGATAAGTTGTGCATAATGACACATATTTCAACAAGTTAGGGTGTTAGACTCATATATCGTATTTCCATGCAAATTCAGGGGCCCTTTGAAATATTTTGGAGCACCCTCTGGCACCGACCAGGATGAGGAGCCATGCTCCTCCTCAGCCACAGAGGCCTCTTCAGGAATGATCTCAGAACCTCAGGAGGATGAGCCATCCGCCTCCTCGGCTACACTGGTCTCGTGTGTTATGTTGTCTAGAACCCATTGGCTCCACTAAGGGGCGTCGCACCCGTGGGGGATGTGGGTGTTTTAACACCCGTGGGGGATGTGGGTGTTTTAACACCCGTGGGGGATGTGGGTATTTTAACACCCGTGAGGGATTGTCATTGTCAATGACTACCAAACATTTACATGTAATAGGCTCAGCAAATAAATACATTTACAGTACTGTGCAAAAGTCTTAGGCCACCAAGAAAATGGTGCAAAGCTATATATTTGGACAGTTGGCCACCTAGAAAATGGTGCAAAGTTATATACAGTGGGGCAAAAAAGTATTTAGTCAGCTACCAATTGTGCAAGTTCTTCCACTGAAAAAGATGAGAGAGGCCTGTAATGTTCATCACAGGTACACTTCAACTATGACAGACAAAATGAGAAAAGAAATCCAGAAAATCACATTGTAGGATTTTTAATGAATTTATTTGGAAATTATGGTGGAAAATAAGTATTTGGTCACCTACAAACAAGCAAGATTTCTGTCTCTCACAGACCTGTAACTTCTCCTTTAAGAGGCTCCTCGGTCCTCCGCTCGTTACCTGTATTAATGGCACCTGTTTGAACTTGTTATCTGTATAAAAGACACCTGTCCACAACCTCAAACAGTCACACTCCAAACTCCACTATGGCCAAGACCAAAGAGCTGTCAAAGGACACCAGAAACAAAATTGTAGACCAGCACCAGGCTGGGAAGACTGAATCTGCAATAGGTAAGCAACTTGGAGTGAAGAAATCTGTGGGAGCAATTATTAGAAAATGGAAGACATACAAGACCACTGACAATCTCCCTTGATCTGGGGCTCCACGCTGTGGGGTCAAAATGATCACAAGAACGGTGAGCAAATATCCCAGAACCACACGGGGGGACCTAGTGAATGACCTGCAGAGAGCTGGGACCAAAGTAACAAAGCCTACCATCAGTAACACTACGCCGTCAGGGACTCAAATCCTGCAGTGCCAGACGTGTCCCCCTGCTGAAGCCAGTACATGTACAGTCCCGTCTTGCATCCAAAGAACACCATACCTACTGTGAAGCATGGGGGTGGAAACATCATGCATTGGGGCTGTTTTTCTGCAAAGGGACCAGGACAACTGATCTGTGTAAAGGACAGAATGAACGGGGCCATGTATCGTGAGATTTTGAATGAAAACCTCCTTCCATCAGCTAGGGCATTGAAGATGAAACTTGGCTGGGTCTTTCAGCATGACAATGATCCCAAACACACCGCCTGGGCAACGAAGGAGTGGCTTCGTAAGACGCATTTCAGGGTCCTGGAGTGGCCTAGCCAGTCTCCAGATCTCAACCCCATAGAAAATCTTTGGAGGGAGTTGAAAGTTCGTGTTACCCAGCAACAGCCCCAAAACATCATTGCTCTAGAGGAGATCTGCATGGAGGAATGGGCCAAAATACCAGCAACAGTGTGTGACAACCTTGTGAAGGCTTACAGAAAACATTTGACCTCTGTCATTGCCAACAAAGGGTATACAACAAAGTATTGAGATAAACCTTCGTTATTGACCAAATACTTATTTTCCACCATAATTTGCAATTAAATTCATTAAAAAATCCTACAATGTGATTTTCTGGATTTTCTTTCTCATTTTGTCTGTCATAGTTGTAAAGTGTACATATGATAAAAATTACAAGCCTCTCATCTTTTTCAGTGGGAGAACTTTCACAATTGGTGGCTGACTAAATACTTTTTGGCCCAATGTATTTGGCAGTTGCGGTTTCTCCAGAGCACTTTGCTGTCTTATTTTGACAGGAACGTGTGGAAAAATAGAGGAGAGGTGTTGCTGAAAGAGCAATGGATTCGATTCAAACGTTTTAGTGCACTTGTGTCACAAGCACTGGTCCAGACCCCTCAAACAAGGCCACAATTCGTTTTACGTTGTATTGACGTTCATGTGTAATCACTCTAATGTTATATAGGGTTTCTATGAGCAAAACAACTACAAGAGCCCAGACAATTTGTTTCAAACAATGTTGTCATGTGGCCTAAGACTTCTGCACACTGCTGTATATAAACTGCACAAAAACATTAAGGGAACACTTAAATCACACGTCTCGATGAAGCAAATGTATTAAAGATCAAAATATTAACTGTACATTCTTTGAGATCAAAATGACTCAACGACGGTCAATGGAAATCAAAATCACCAAACGATTGAGTGCTGGATTTAAACTCAAACTAAAAATCAAAGTAACCAATGGAATCACAGGCTGTTCCAAATTTCGTAAATTTCATCACTCATAGTGTGACTGAGTAGTGTGTTTGGCCCCCACGTGCCTGTATGCACCCCCGACAATGTCTGGGCTCCTGATGAGACGATGGAGAGTGCAGCTGCTGGGTTGATGCAAATACAACTACAGGAGCCAAGACAAACTGTCTTAAACAATGTTTAAAATGTTTACAAGCAGTGAATTTAGTCAGTTATTGTCTCTTTGCCACTGAAATATAGGTGTTTACCTAATAATTTCAACAATATTGTTGTTGCAAGTATTATTGGTCAGTTTATATACATAGTTTAAAAAAAAGAATGACACTTTATGGGCCGAAAGTAATGTGATGGAATACAGAACTTGTGTCACTGTCCAAATACTTATAGACTGTCACTTTAACATCATACAACATCATAAAAGTTCCACATATTCTAATAAAATAAAGGTTATATTCTGTGAAACCTTTTTAATTCCTGTAGGAAATCTTGTGACTGAAAACCCACCAATGACAACAACAAACCGAGGTACATGGGAATTATAAATAGACGCTGTTGTTTTTCTGCTAATTTAATAGTAAAATGAAGTACATTTACAATGTATGTTAATTAATTTCAGTTAAATGTGGAGGATTGGAGAAAACCACTGACTTCAACACAATGTGGCTAAAGGGTCCTCTTATTGGATTAGGAATCATGAATGCATTTCTGATTGGACTATTGTCAGGTGGGTTTTGCAAATACACCTTTTTTTAGACTGGATACAAGGGAAACAGTATATTATACAATGCATTATGAACGGTCTTACTCAGTGATGTTTGCCCTCTATAGTAGTTTATTTACTATACATGTATTCATTTAGTCTATAGAGATTATTGTAGCTCCCTATATGGGTGATTTTAGCAATATGAATTGTCTTGGTCATCTATATGGGTTCTTAGACATGTTTCTGTGTTATCTTAGATACTTATATTGGTACTTAGTCATGTATCTGGGTTATCTTAGAAATGTCTATGGGTACTTAGTCATGTATCTGGGTTTTTCTTAGATGATTATATGGATACTTAGACATGTATCTAGTGTTATTTTCCACATTTCAGTGCTGTGGAAGAGAGCGTCTCTCCAGAAGACTCATGACTGTCACCAAACCTCTGAACCACCTGGTGG
The DNA here is from genome assembly GCA_016801125.1 of Novumbra hubbsi. Classification (NCBI taxonomy): domain Eukaryota; kingdom Metazoa; phylum Chordata; class Actinopteri; order Esociformes; family Umbridae; genus Novumbra; species Novumbra hubbsi. Next base: position 3,438 of record JACXGK010015314.1, on the reverse strand, counting down.
GTCTGATGAACTGGAGGTCAGTATCTGTAGTAACAATATAAAGATAATAGTGTGTGTTTATGAGGGACAGATGTTCAGTCATATACACATTGTTTTTCAGTATGAAGGGATGCATCTGCTACCATCTACAATAAGACCCAGGCCTGATTACAGCACCTCCACTACATACTCCAATGTGCTGTTTCTAAATGCTGAACTGACTACTTATAAATGAGGTGCCATGTCTGGATCTGTTCTTACTCTTCAAATCAATGAGCTATTGTGATTATATGTATGACTTTGGAGAATAATGTGTATTAGAATAGTTCCATTTGCCATGGCACCTTTATAGCAGGCTAGACTGAATCCTCTGCTATTTTAATAGCTTTTTATTGATTTATTAAAAATATGTTTTTGAGTTGCTAATTAGTTGATGATCAGTTATATTGATGTATTTTATTACAACTGTAAAAACTTAACAGAATCTGCAAAAAATGTGAGCAAGTTGATTTTTTTCTTTAAAATATTTGTATTGAAACTTTGCGCTAAGGTTTCACCTATTATCTAGAGATCTACAAAGGGCTGTAAAGAAGGACATTTTGAGTATTTCTTTATTGTTTCGGGAGAATTGAACAATTGCGTTAGTGAAGAGCTTGGTGAACGAATTGCGCGACATGAAAGCTTTCCGAATAAGACCAAACATGGATGAATACGGGGTCCCTCGTTGAGTATTTCCGTCCTCACTCACAATTCTTCAGCTCTGTCAGACATTTCTAGTCACCGTTTCGGTGGTGGTATTCTGGGGGTATTCTGGGGAACACTTCTATTTTGAGGCGCACCTTGGACACTTTGTGTGTGTATATATGTCCCTTGGTTTTGTCACTGGCGGTGGTTCGTTGTTGTGTGTAACGTCTCAACGTAAGTACACGTCCCGTTTGGTTTTCGTCTTGTTGATGTAGCTGCTTGATTCAGCTTCTTTTATTTCTCTGTTCAAATTACGTGTGTTTTTGTAAGTTGTTAATAAATTCACGTTGTTATTCAAAATGTCTGCAAATGGTTCCAACTTCTATCACACCTGTGACAATCGTAGTCATTTTACTTTAAGTTGCTTTTTCAAGATTTCTGGGATTCTTTTCAATAATGAATAGTGCTATTGAATGAATTATTATTATTATGAGAAAACCACTTGAATATAAGCTTTTGGTTACTTGACACATTTATATCCTTTTTGAGAAGTGTTATATTATACCATTCTGGGTGGAAGTTCTTTGACCACAACTGAAGATGCTACTAATGGCCTATAGCTAATCACTCCTTTAGTTGCGGTAAAAGGTAAATCGAAATAGTTAATATAATTTGTTAAAGGTAAAGCCAATGTATGATTTTGAATGTCAAGGTCTTGCATCTTTTTAATCCATGTTCTGTTCAGTATTCATGTAAAATGAAACAAATGTGGTTTCAGTTGTAAAAATGTACATCATATTTGAAACCCTCATGCCCCAAAGCAATAGATAATCTACCACCCCAGGCATTTATGAACATGTGTCACAAAGTTCAGTATGTAATGGTTGGATACAGAAGGTCACATGGATACTAACAAACTGGCCAGTGAGGGTCCTAGTATACAGGTCAATCCAGTAGTTTTAGCAGGGCTTGCTCTGTCTTGCAATGGGTATTATTATATTTTAACCTTCTGTGGAATCAGAATGTGGTTGTTTTGGCAGAAACAATTTGACGCATTTTTGCAATGACAGAGTTAGTGGAAACTATAAGCAAGTTGACTAGTGCCTTACACCGTGAATGTTTAAGCACTTCCTGAAGACTTTACTACATGTTGTAACAACCCTCGGCTTGAGTAAGACACAGAGTCTCGACTGATCATTCAATGTTTATTTTTCTTCAATGACCACTTCAAGCACCAAGAAAACTAAAGAACATATAAACAAAATAATATCAACACCCTATCAGTGGTATTTATAGCTTAATGTGAATTCATAATACTCTATTTATAAAGTTATTTTATGTGTAAAAACACCAATTCTACTAATTCAACTAATGTCATCAGACTGATGACTACTGTTTAGTGCACAGTTTCATCTAAATATTTTTATATACATCTTTGCATTATGTCCATTTCACATAGCGTCAGATGGTACAAGGTTCTCCAGGGTAGTCACCTGGAACGCATTTCAATTAACATATGTGCCATGTGAATTTGTGGATTTTCTTTTCTCAGTGCATTCAGGTGGGTATACAGAGTAAAAAGGTAGGGTGGGTGAACAGAGGGTAACAAGGTAGGGGGGTACACAAAGGGTAACAAGGTAGGGAGGTACACAAAGGGTAACAAGGTAGGGGGTAAACAAATGTTAACAGGGTGGGTGGATATACAGAGGGTAACAAGGTAGGTAGGGTATACAGAGGGTAGTAAGGTAGGAAGGCTAGAGAAGGTAACAGGACAAATACATATATACACTAATCAGCCAACAATATGAACACTGAAAGGTGAAGTGAATAACACTGATTATCTCGACATCATGGCACCTGTCAGTGGGTGGGATATATTAGGTAGAAACTAAACATTTAGTCCTCAAAGTTGATGTGTTAAAAGCAGAAGAAATGGGCAAGCATAAGACTTTGACAAGGGTAAACTTGTGACGGCTAGATGCCTGGGTCAGAACATCTCCAAAACAGCCCTCAGGGCGTGTTCCCGGCCTGCAGTGGTCAGTACCAATCAAAGTGATCCAAGGAAGGAGAAGCGATAACCCGGTGCCAGGACCTTGGGGGCGGCCAAGGCTCATTGATGCACGTTGGGAACAAAGGCTGGCCTGTGTGGTCCCATCCAACAGACAAGGTACTCTAGTTCAGATGCTGAAAAGGATTATGCTGGTTCTGATAGAAAGGTGTCAGAACACAATGCATCACAGTTTGTTCTGTATGGGGCTGCGTAACCACTGACCAGTCAGGGGGCCCATGCTGTCCACTGTTAAAAGTGCCTGCAATGGGCATGTGAGTATTAGAACTGGACCACAGAGCAATGGAAGAATGTGACCTGGTCTGATGAATCACGTGTCAGGTTTAAAACCCCAACACCTGTAAAACATGCACATAATAAAGACACAGAGAATTGAGTAAGTTTATACTTGCAAGGAGAGTGCTCAGAGACTGCTCAGTTACAATCATCCAACACACTCTGAAGCAGCCTCTGCTCACCTTGCCCTTTATTTGGTTAGGAACGCCCTGGTTACATGAGGCTTCAACTTCTAAGGGAAAGGGGGTGATCTATCAGTTGAAGCCAAGTCCTTATCTCTAAGACAGTAACATGTTAAACCGTAGATGCTACAGCCGCCTTCTTTCACACGCCGTTGGGTCTAGTGGGCTGGTTCAGCGCAGGGGTCTGCATACTCCTCCGCAGGGTCGGCTGTCCTGTAATTATTCTCACACACACACATGTTAGCTAGA
>JACXGK010015313.1:0-10555 GCA_016801125.1 Novumbra hubbsi | reverse complement strand
GGTGCTAACTAGTTCACCAAATGACCACGCGGTGGTGCTAACTAGTTCACCAAATGACCACGCGGTGGTGCTAACTAGTTCACCAAATGACCACGCGGTGGTGCTAACTAGTTCACCAAATGACCACGCGGTGGTGCTAACTAGTTCACCAAATGACCACGCGGTGGTGCTAACTAGTTCACCAAATGACCACGCGGTGATGCTAACTAGTTCACAAAATGACCACGCGGTGGTGCTAACTAGTTCACAAAATGAACACACGGCGGTGCTAACTAGTTCACAAAATGACCACACAGCGGTGCTAACTAGTTCACAAAATGACCACACGGTGGTGCTAACTAGTTCACAAAATGAACACGCGGTGGTGCTAACCACATTGAACATTATGAATCTGCGAGAATCAGCCTCTAGTCAATTAGAAGAATGTTCCACAACACAAGTCCACACTTTGTCTCCCCAAGTCACCGATGTTATGATCAGGACAACTAAATGCAACCTCAGTCAACCTTAATACTGAATCACAGGAATGGTCTGTCTACTTGAGGCTTCATCTTTGAATGCAGCCAGAACCTCAGGATGTGAGAAGGGGAACGAACCCACCACAGGTACTTCAGGTGGCAGGACAGAAACCCTCTGCTTTTCTCTGGGACAGATGTGGTGTCAGACCCTCTATCACACAGAGAGCTGAGGAGACACGGCCGTCCCACACGGACCAGCTAGCCTGGTAAACCCCATAGTCGGGGTGCAAGGGGCTTCTCCCAAAGAAACACAATAACGCAGCTCTGTAGACAGGTGCGGCTCTGTAGACAGGTGCGGCTCTGTAGACAGGCGCGGTACTCTCCAGTTCTCAACCTGCTGAACTCAGGAATCTTCAGTGAGCTAATTACTGGGTGGTTTTGAAGTACAGGCTACTTTCTGCACCGTTAAACTACACTGCTGGTTTGTTTCTTTACCTTGTTTCTTGTAGTACTCCTCCCATGCCTTGGTGTAGTCCTGTGGCTGCTGGCCTTGACCTGGAAACAAACCCAAACACTAAGTACACCCACCTCTACATAACTCAGTACTACACACCATATGAGGGGAACTGTAATATAGGTGGACATACTGCTGAGGTAAGAGGAACAAAATACATCCTGCTGAGGTAAGAGATACAAAATACATCCCTCTCTCGGTCTCCTGGTCCAAAACAAGTGCCAGTCTAAACAGCGTGGGCTTGAAAACCAACCAGCCATCAGAAGTCAATCACACCTCTAACACCCACATGAAACCCACTAAGACTGAAGCCCCATGTCGGTTTAGACAGAGCCTCAGAGAAGATAGACACATTATGTTTACACCCTTGTTGTAGTAATATTCCTCCCAGGCCTGGGCGTGATCTCACTGTCCACGGTGTCCCTTGGGATCAGCAGTCCAAAACGGTACAGCATTGACAACCATTCTAGCAATGGCCGGATGCATGTAACCAGCCCTCCACAGCACCAGATGGCGCTCTCATCAAGCCACTTTGTCCATCAGATAAAAAAGAAAACCACAGCGCTGCTAATTCAAGGATTTGCTACAGCAGGATAGCAGCTACCTGCAGTAATCCTGCTACCAACAGCAGGATTACCTGAAGGTACAGATCCAGGATCAGCACCGATTGTAAGCAATAGGGGGAAAATGCCAAACTGTGCCAAGATGAGCATCTAAGAACCCATCTACTCTGCTGAGAAGGCAGGGTGTCAGAGGACCAGTACCCCGGGGAGAAGCCTGGTTACCTTGCCCGTTGGCCTGGGGGGTTCCTGGGGCTCCTCCGGCAGGGGCCATCGGGGCCTGGGGCTGCTGTTGGTACTGAGCATAATACGCTGCCCAGGCTGCCGCGTTGGCATCCGCTGCCGCTTTACCTACACACACACACACACACACACACACACACACACACACGTTAGACACATCCATGCCAGTCCAACTAAATCCTGCAATGCGGCACCCAGTAAAAGTCTTACCAGGATCTGGTTGTCCCTGCTGCCAGTGAGGGAAGCCGTTCCCCCACCCCTGAGGTTGATAGGGTGCCGGGGGGCCACTGAGGGGAGAGCAGACACGTCACACACCGGCCCGGTGACAACACACACAGACACACACACAGACTTCACTGGTCCGTCCCCCTGTATTCTACTTGGAAACGCCAGTCAATTCTTAATTCTATGAACCCAGGTCTTACTGAGGGCCGGGGGGTCCCGGGGTGTAGGGGCCAGGGTTGTAGGGACCCATCTGAGCAGGGGGACCAGGAGGACCAGGGGGCCCATGAGGGGAGGGGCCCCCATGAGGGCCCGGAGGGCCATGCGGACCGCCCATCGGACTGACTGGACCCTGGGAAACAGCGTGGGTGTCACAGAAATACAATGGAATAGAATGTGGCACTTCATCATAGACACGATCACTAAGGCAATTAGACCAAGTTCTGTAATCCAGTTGTACACCACTCATCTTTGCCCAATCAGCATTGGAACCTGATTTATAATTGATTAGCTCAGAGACATGGCCTCTAGAATCCACTCACCCCAATCTTCTCCTCCACCAGCTGTCGCGCATAATCGATCTGTTGGTGGGACCCCCGGACAGTGAACATCTTGATGTTAGGGTCGGCGTTGGGGGGGGGGTTCCTCTGCAGCTCGATACGCGCCCCCGACTGTTGGCTGATGCCCTTAATAGTTTCCCCACCTGGACACGGTGGAGAGAGATAGAGGGAGAGGCCGTTAGAACTAGAGGATAGTCAGAACACAAGGGGTGGCAGCTGTTAGGAGCAACAGGAAGTCAGGACAGAGAACAAACAGGCACTAGTGCATGCTTGTATGTTCCAGTCAGGGCCCCTTGAACCCAACTCAGGGTTAGCGAACTGAACTGATGTAGAGACTGCATGTCATACTCCACTGTTGTCTAACCATTACATCACAGAAGAGAAAGTCTGGACTGTGTCCAAATACAACTATATAAAACCCCCTTCTAAGCGATAACGCCATGGGTGTGAGAAGGGGAACGAACCCACCACAGGTACTACAGGTGGCAGGACAGAAACCCTCTGCTTTTCTCTGGGACAGATGTGGTGTCAGACCCTCTATCACACAGAGAGCTGAGGAGACACGGCCGTCCCACACGGCTGATCATGACCAGGAAGAGCAGCCTCACTCAGACGTGTTTAGTTCGGAACTTCCTGTACCTTTGCCAATGATGAGGCCGGTCTTCATGGTGGGGACGGTGAAGGTGAACTCCTGCAGTCCTCCGGGGGGACCCATGTTCCAGTTACCCCCATTACCCCCCCGGCCACGCCCCCGGCCCCCTCCGTTAGGACCACCGGGACCCCCCTGCTGAACACTCCGGAGGAGGTCGGAGATGATCTCTGCTGCATGCTGGGACTGGTCTGGAGGACCCATGATCTGGGCTATCCTCTCTGGCGTGCTTCCGTCATCTGTGGAGGTTAAGAAGAGCGGGAAGGAGAAGGAGGACACAGGAGGAGGAGAGGGATTTAGTTTGATGTCTGCATAGAGCCCCATCAACTGTAGGAGGATGACTCTTCACTGGTTTTAGATTCTGGCAGTTCCCACCCAGCCCACTACGCTGGCAGTAACTGAACATTCGCTATTTAGTTTATTTCGGTTGTGAAGGCCACGCCAACGTCAGGGTGTCAGACTGAAGCATATCACCACTTCACAATCAGGTCAAAGGGAAGAATCCGTCATCACTCACACGGACTGAGCGGCACAACGAACTGCATGACAGGAAGTGGACGGGAGCAGAATGTAGCCGGTAGGTGACAGAACCTCACCTGGTTTAAACTGGATCCTGACCCCAGTGTCGCTCTGTATCTTCTTTATCATCTCTCCATTTCGACCAATAACAATGCCCACTGCAAACCTGGGGACGGGGACCTAAAAGAGGACATGGGTCAACACAGATGCCGTTAGAGTGAAGACAAAACCTGCCGTTAAAAGGCCTGCTCCCCTAACAGGTGCGTGTGCCTTCTGTACCGGCCGGTCTTTCAACTGAGCAGTAGAAGAATTGTTAAAGCTTCAGCTCAGGGACCCAAACAATCACGTGATCATGTCAACCTCATGTTTACACGCAGAGCAGAAAACTAATGTTGCACACGTAAAACGCCAATAAACACCAACCAAACAAAACCTTTTATGTATTGACGTGAATTATACCGGCGTCCTGACACTTATGGAGTCAGAATTGAGCATCACATTCTGGATGAAGCAAGACAACGTGCAGCTGAAAGGCAGTATAGTGTGTAACAGGACTCACGTCAAGACCTTCTCCTTGCCCTCCTCCCATCCTGGATCCGTACTCCCCCCTCTGTTCCCGGAAGCCCTGTTCCCTGATCAGCTCCATCACCATCTCCTTGGCTTGCTGGGAAACGGACACCCCAGCATTACAGACTACCGGCCAATGTCACCTCCTCCGGTAAAGACACACCGGTCCACAGCTCACCTGGACTTTAAAAGGTTCTCCAGAGATGCGGAGAGGCTTGTCGGCCCCGGTGTTCTGAGGGCCTTCCTGGATCATCACCATCTTCACCCCGGCCCGTTCCTGGAGCTGTTTGATGGTCTCTCCTCCCTTCCCGATGACCAGCCCGGCCTTGGAGGCCGGCACCAGAATCTCCTGCACTGACATTCCCGGGCCTCCCTCATTACTGGTGCTGTGATGGAAGGCGGGGGTGGGGCGGCCCTTCTCCACAATCTCCGTCAGCAGCCTCTTGGCGGTCCTGGTCGGGGGCGGGACCAGATGCGGTTAGACAGCACGGGACTGGAGATCCTCAACATCTCCAAACCCATTGGAGGAAGCAGTCAGAAGGGAGGGACCCCTGGAGGGTCAGAGCGACAGCCTCGGGGACCCAAGGAAGAGACTTACTGTATTGCGTCTGGGGACCCCGTCAGAGTCACAGAGCGGTCGGGCATTCCTCCACTGTCTGGAAGAGACAAGATGACACCAGGAACGGGGTTGCCTTAATTACAGGACGCTGTACCACAAACAATGATATACCCCAATACTTCATATACAGTGTTACACGGAGTGTGAAGGTAATCTTACCGGGGGCGATTTGTATTTTACAGCCGGACTCTTGCTGCATTCTGGATATCTGCTCCCCACCTCGTCCAATAACTGCAACAGAGAGTTCACAATCAACACGCAAAACATCTGGGGTGTGTCCATTTACCACTGAACCCTACCAGGACAGAGTGTGTGTGTGTGTGAACTCACCAAATCCTACCAGGACAGAGTGTGTGTGTGTGAACTCACCAAATCCCACCAGGACAGAGTGTGTGTGTGTGAACTCACCAAATCCCACCAGGACAGTGTGTGTGTGTGTGTGTGTGTGTGTGTACTCACTGAATCCCACCATCCCATCTGGGACCTTGAACTCCTCCGACGAGGAGCGTGCTCCTCCGCCCCCCATCCCCCCCATCCCGGCGGAGAACGCTGTGAGGAGAGACCAGGACCATCAGAACCAGGAACCAGTGAGTGACTCCCCCCTCATTCAGCTGTACAGTCACATCTGAGCATACTGGTGTACTTGTCCAATCATCTACGCACCTCACAAGGAGTCTGACCAATGAGGTCTGAGGCACACAAACTAATGTGTCTATTAAATGTTAAACTTCCATACCACTTGAGTGAGGCACTGGGATTTGCATTGAATTGTGGGTAATTGGGAGATCCTAAGTAGGGACATAGTTATGGTGAGATAACAATCACTGAGGTAGGTTTTAAATGACTCCCTGCCTACAAAAAGGTTAAACTAAACTCCCAATATTTACTTTGCTATACCGTTCTGAACAGAGACACTGAAAAGGAAGTGCCACCTGACAGACACTGTTCCAAAGCCACTAACGAGGTTAAATAGATTGCTTAAACAAACAGACTGTCATATGGGGCAATTAATTTCCTAGAACAACAAGCTAAAGATACTTACGATCATTAGGTGCCATCTTTTTAGTCTCTGGTTGGTCTGTAAAGAGAAGAGCCAGGTATTAGACACTGCTGATTTTTCCAAAATACTGGTAAGAAAATACATCTGAAATTAACAGTCAACCATCAGGAGTCTATGTTTTAGGCTACCCCCATCTGCTAGCCGCAACAGGCAAGGCACTTAACATACCGTTTCATTAGATAAAAGACAAAGGATGTAATGCTGGCTACAAGAATGTTTATTCAAGTATATAAAAAAAACATTAAACTAATAAAGGTATATTTACAAAAACAGTCAGGACATCCTTTCTAAATGCACCAACCACACTAAGCTAGACCAGACAGTGTCCTCTATACAGATATGACTACCACAACATGGAAGGTTCAGACAGTTCAGCTGCATTTACAAAGAAGCCACATTCAACACCCCCACAACCAACTGGTCTTTTGACTAATCCCACCGGCTCGGGGTGGAAGAGATGAGATTGGTCAAAAGATCAGCAAGCAGTGTGGGAGAAGAAGACCCTGGCGGCCTGTGAAAACACAGCTGAATGGTATTTGATCAAAGGGGCCATGCCTGAAAAAGGAGAGGTCATCCCCTCCAGGTGAGTTCTATCGTTCATACTTGTCCAACAGTCATCTACGCAGAATGAACAGATAGAACCAAGACAGTCATACACAACACTGCAACAGCTCTGCACTGGCAAAAACACTGCAACTCCACACTGGCAAAAACATTTACAGTTGTTTTTTTTATTTAAAGACTTCATATTTCATAACAAATTTGCTTCTAATCTTAACCTTAGCTTTTGCTGTGCTAAAACTGATGCCTCCCATTTAGTATTTACTATCGGAGTCAATGTGTCTTCTAAAATCTGCATAAATACTCCCCCCCAAGCCTGTTATTGTGGTGAATATGTTTTAATGTACAGAACATGCATGTGCTGCCTGCGTATATTTAACTCCTGCCACAAGACAACAGGTCACACATGCTGACCAAAAGAAACAGCATGTCAGAAAATAATGTTTTCTTAAACAGAACATCAAGAACGGGTGACAGCAGGTCAGGACACAACCACTTAACAATCGGTGTTCACATTAAATATTCAAAACGATCAGGAGAGCAGAGCACAGATCAGTAGCTTTGATATGACTTGTTAACTCCTGGAATGATGTTACGGAACAACTGCTTGACACTGTTGTGGCCATAACTGCAGCAGCAACAGATCTAATAACAACATTTATGGTACTGAGATGCTTAAATGTTTAAAGAAAAGATATGCGACTTCTAAAGTTCAGTCCGCAATCACACGTTGCTCCAAACCTCCGCATAAAGGTAGCGATCAGACAGGCCAGCCCCCCTATCATCATAGATGGAAGCCTAATCTAGGACCAGAATATGGACCTGACGCGGGCAGCCTATCGGACTCACCCGCATCTTCCAGGGGCCGTTTCTGGCCTCCGTAGCCAAACTCGTTACTGGAGGGTGCGGAGGGTACGCCATCACCCCCAATCTTAGCAGCAATCTGTAACAAAAGTGAGATCCGGTGAAACGTAAACATTGTTTTCCTCAAACAACTGTATCCGCAGCGACCAACTACCTAGCTGTACGCCATTTTGTTCAGCCGAATAAGAATAAATATCGCAGATGAGCACTTACGTCATATAAATACTGGATCGGATTAGTTAATTTAGGTTTGTTTAAATAATACACAGACATTGGTAGGGTGCGATCTCGTTCCCAATTTACAAAACAAAACGTTCAGAACAACGCAGGTTGACGGGAGGCCCCCAGTCGAGGCCTAACTATGCGGCTTGGCTAACGTTTTCGTTTTAGGATCTGGGAAACATTCTGGAAATCACAACTTAATCTAAACCCCGTCTTTACATCTACCAGCGATCGAAACACGAACCACAAAGTTAATGCAAGTTAAATAAACTGTAGTAGTAAGTTAAAGGAGTTGTAATAGTGAGTTAAAGCAGTTGGCAACAGAAGCTAGCTACATTCCTTTGTTGGACATCAAAAGGCCGCAAATCGGCTCGACCTTGCTTAGGCGAAGTCCTCGATCCGAGATCGGACTAGATTTGGTATCTTATACATTGTAAATTACCGCCCTTGACTTCAGCAGTTATTTTATTTGTCTTACCTGTCTAGCACGCTGAAGTGCGTCTTTAAAAGCGTCGTTCATTCCTGCGCCATTTCCCGACGGCGGAGCCACGTTTGAGTAGTCAGCCATATCTGTTGCAACACTTCTTCTCAAGCACCAAGTGAGAAGATGGCCGTCCTCACGGAAAAGGACGTTCGCGCAGTGAGTGCTGCTGGCTGCGACACACTACAAAAGGTCGTACCAATCTCGCGATTCCCGTGTGAACAACTATCGGCTTTCTGATACGTCGATCAAAGATGAAGGCGGGATTTGGATTGTAAACCCACAATGTTTGTCATAACAGCCTTCTCACTTGTTTCATTGCTAAATGAAAAATAATATATAAACATGCTAAATATCATAGTGTCTACAATATGATGTAAATACATGTAAATGCTATAGGAGACGCTGTGTTTGTGTAATTGTAGTGTATTAAATAAACCCTCTTTGTAGGGAAACTAACTGAATATCCTAAAACCTGCTTTTTTGCATAAACTGAAGTAAAAGAAAGACAAGGAAAACCTGTATTAATAACGCACACCCATTTAATGACAATAGAGTTTAACAAATGTTTGGTCAGGTTGTGGGTTGGGTCCCGCTCCTATCTCTTAATTTTTTTTTTTCTATTGTCAGGTACAATCAGAGACGGGCACGACATTGGTGCAAATTAGCCAATTCCAAGACCATCGCAATGTTACAGTTTTTTCTGAAGTCTCCCGTAGCAATCACATTTTTTCAAATGTAAAAACGTAAATGTGTCTAAATTATTTAAGTGACTCAGCTGAGTGTGGTCTCTAGTTTTTTCATCAAGCTGTAATTTAACAAAGAACATGGAAGTGCTCTAGCGAAACTAGCCCCCATGCCATTGTAGTAGCCACGTAATCCATGCCTCTCGTAGATGCCTGTGAATCCTTGGAGGACACTGGTGCGTGTAGTTGAAATGAAAGCTGAAAGATGGAAATAACATTAGCCTTCACTTTATAGGATGTTGTAAATCTAATTTACACAGAAAGCAACGCGTTGTAAACCTCAAAGAAATCCGCAACACATATGTCCGTTGAAGCATAAGATTTGCCTGAGTAAATTATCTGACCACGCAATAACTGCCCATTACGACTGTAACTATGAATCGATCCAAAACATTCAGTAAAACTATGTCTCATATTAAATTGAGGTTTCATATATATTATCCAAACAAAAGACAAAGTATTTGGTTGCGGAATCACATTTTGGGAAAAGGTGTATTAATATTGAATATCCTAACCAATAGATCGAATTAGTGTTGTTAACCAAAATTGCAGAAACTTATCATGAAAAACAATAGCCCAACCCAATAACCAGAAACAATAATCCAATACATTTCATCACATTCACCTTGAGCTTGCTGCTGAGTCCTGATCACAGCCAGGGGATAACTGGTCATCTGGCCAGCAGAAAAGGCCATGAAACTAAAGAAGAAGAGTTGCCAGTCATGGTTGTAGTCCGGGTGGGTCTTAGCCCAACTCATGATAGACTGTGAGAGAGAGGCGAGAATGAGGTTCATCAACCTGGGGTTAAAACCTGTGGGTCCTAATCAAACTCATGATAACCCAAGAGAGACAATGAGGTTCATTAACCTGGGGTTAAAACCTGTGGGTCCTAATCAAACTCATGATAACCCAAGAGAGAGAATGAGGTTCATTAACCTGGGGTTAAAACCTGTGGGTCCTAATCAAACTCATGATAACCCAAGAGAGAGAATGAGGTTCATTAACCTGGGGTTAAAACCTGTGGGTCTTAATCAAACTCATGACAACCTAAGAGAGAGAAGGAGGTTTAGAAACTTATCCCAAGTGGCCCTGTCTTGTGTCCTTTCCAGATTTTACTTGTGAAATTCCCCAAGTGAATATTGCACCCACAACGCATACTAATTGAACCCTTAAGCCCTACTAACATATCTACATAGAACCTGGTGTTATGAGAGTGTTATGAACACAATAGCACAGCGTCTGAAACACAGTGAAAGGACACAGCCAATCTGGGCGTTGGGGGGTTGTCACCCGGTGAACGGCACACTCCACCCCAGCATAGGGTATCACGCAGAGGACGCCGAGTGAGGGGGGGTTGTCACCCGGTGAACGGCACACTCCACCCCAGCATAGGGTATCATGCAGCGGACGCTGGGTGTGGGGGGGTTGTCACCTGGTGAACGGCACACTCCACCCCAGCATAGGGTATCATGCAGAGGACGCTGGGTGTGGGGGGGTTGTCACCTGGTGACCGGCACACTCCACCCCAGCATAGGGTATCATGCAGAGGACGCTGGGTGTGGGGGGGTTGTCACCTGGTGAACGGCACACTCCACCCCAGCATAGGGTATCATGCAGAGGACGCTGGGTGTGGGGGGGTTGTCACCTGGTGAACGGCACACTCCACCCCAGCATAGGGTATCATGCAGAGGACGCTGGGTGTGGGGGGGT
>JACXGK010015312.1:0-10699 GCA_016801125.1 Novumbra hubbsi | reverse complement strand
TTGACACACAGTAGAGTTGGGATGCAGTGATGGTATATGCTGGTATATTGACACACAGTAGAGTTGGGATGCAGTGCTGGTATATTGTCACACAGTAGAGTTGGGATGCAGTGCTGGTATATTGTCACACAGTAGAGTTGGGATGCAGTGCAAGTATATTGACACGCAGTAGATTTGGGATGCAGTGCTGGTATATTGACACACAGTAGAGTTGGGATGCAGTGCTGGTATATTGACACACAGTAGAGTTGGGATGCAGTGCTGGTATATTGACACACAGTAGAGGTGGCATGCAGTGCTGGTATATTGACACACAGTAGAGTTGGGATGCAGTGATTTTATATTGACACACAGTAGAGTTGGGATGCAGTGCTGGTATATTGACACACAGTAGAGGTGGCATGCAGTGCTGGTATATTGACACACAGTAGAGTTGGGATGCAGTGATGGTATATTGACACACAGTTAAGGTGGCATGCAGTGCTGGTATATGCTGGTATATTGACACACAGTAGAGTTGGGATGCAGTGCTGGTATATTGACACACAGTAGAATTGCAGTAGGCCACCAGTTTCAGCCTCCAGACTTTTGTTGGAGCGGATGGTAACATAATTACCATAACAAAAAACAAATGTGTGTGCCTCAAATTGACCTCAAATGAATGCCTGATCATTTTCTCCTCTAGCAAAGCCAAACTACCCTAGGGGGGGTAGGCCGGAACCAGTCAGCTCGTTGTGGTCCAGACATCCATCTACTGTAGCTGGACACAGTGACATAGATGCAGTAAAGAGGTTACTGGAACTCCACCCAAACAATCCAAATGTAATAGAAATGCTTGGAGGAGAGATGCCAGGGGGGAACGTTTGTGTACAATTTATTTACTGGATGAAAAATGTGACTATTACATATGGCAAAAATCCCCACGTTCTTGTCTTGGTCACCAATCCACCCGATACATCTGGATTCGGTTTCCCTCAACTACCAATTCCTGTATGCAGTCCTCCTCCTGACTGCACCCATAAGAAGACGTGACCAAGTGAGACGACGCAGTACTTTCCAGAATGTCTCCCTGGCTAATCTACTCGCAGGTCATTCTGCATTGTTCCTTAAGGTGCAGTTTAGCCAGCTTTAGATGATGATGAGGAGAAAATGCATTATTTATCGACAGTCGACACATTGATGGATTGCTATCTTGTTAGGCAAAAATGTGTTCGATAACCACATCATACGACTTTAATGGACGGGGAGAAAGTGCAGAGAAACAGGGTAGTTAGCAGAACTTCACTAATTAACATCAATATCAATCAGAACTGTCTACAAAGACCGCTGAAAGGGCCAGAGCGAGTGTGCTGACTGCGGGGTGTCAACCGAAGGAGGGCTGATTTATGGGGCCTTTACAACTTCACACCGCGGTGAGACTGGCGTGCTGTGTACAGATTCAACATTCAGTGTGTGAAAGGAACACCTGAAACCATGAATCTTGAGTGTGTGTATGTGTGTGTGTGTGTGTGTGTGTGTACATATGACAGTTGGGGGATTACAGATTACACTTATATGTTGTTTCAGAGAGGGAATGAAACAGATGACAAAAGCCCAGTTAGGGGGGGGCTTCTTTAGGGGGTTAGAGAGCCCCCCCCCCCCCCCCCCCCAGGTGGAGATGAATTGGAGTGGTTCTCTGTTAAGAGGAAGCCATGACAGACCCAACGTTTAAAGGAAAGCAGCAGCAGGCAGGGAACTCCTTCTCTTTTATCAGGAAATGAGAGGATTCTGGAGGGCGCTGCAGTGAAGCCGTGCATTTCCAACGCATCTTTCTCTGCCACGGCGGAAGAGAAACCCTCACTGATCTGCAGTGTCGCCAAACCAGCCACAGAAGAGACCGGGGAACGCTTTTATATCAAAGGCACTTGATTTCCATTTCCGTTCTGTGTGTACCAATCAAAGGCAAA
Organism: Novumbra hubbsi; assembly: GCA_016801125.1. Classification (NCBI taxonomy): domain Eukaryota; kingdom Metazoa; phylum Chordata; class Actinopteri; order Esociformes; family Umbridae; genus Novumbra; species Novumbra hubbsi. The sequence goes on along the minus strand of JACXGK010015312.1, from coordinate 8,753 downwards.
CACACATGGCAGGGTCACACACACACGCGGCCAGTCACAAACGCACGCACGCAAATACACACACACACACACTCAGTAGTGGGGTGGCTGATGGCCGGTTTGGGAAATTGACTTCAAGCTCTGAGTCTTCTTCTATAATTCCCTGAAAGTTCAAGAATCTGGCTTTGGGAAGAGTGAGAAAAAGATAAAAATGTTGAGTGCTTTCTGTTTAGGGTTTATTACACCAACGATCCCAGACGAGACAGTTGGAGAGAAGTAAATTCGTAGTCATGTGAGAGAAAAAACACATTAACTGAGACCTATCCATCTTCCCAATGACACGTCCATTTAAATGTGCGTGCCTCTTATTTCTAAACGGAAGGCAGCCTGACAGAGAGAAAGCGAGTAAGAGCAGGTGTGAGTGTGTGAGAGGGTGAGTGTGTGAGGGGGTGAGTGTGAGGGGTTGAGTGTGAGAGTTTGTGAGGGGGTGACTGGGTGAGTGTGTGAGGGGGTGAGTATGTCAGGGGGTGAGTGTGTGAAGGGTTGAGTGGGAGAGTGTATGAGGGGGTGAGTATGTCAGGGGTTGAGTGTGAGAGTGTATGAGGGGGTGACTGGGTGAGTGTGTGAGGGGGTGAGTATGTCAGGGGGTGAGTGTGTGAGGGGTTGAGTGGGAGAGTGTATGAGGGGGTGAGTATGTCAGGGGGTGAGTGTGTGAGGGGTTAAGTGTGAGAGTGTATGAGGGGGTGAGTGTGTGAGGGGGTGAGTGAGTTAGTGGGTGAGTGTAAAAGGGGGTGACTGGCTGAATGTAACTCAGAGTTTACAGTTTGCTGTGGAAATCCCTCATTATGCTATTTTCGATTTAAAAGAACTGACATATGTGTTTAAAAAATGAAATAGCATTTTCTCTGGATTCATTTAGGGTGTTTTTGTTCGCTCCAAGGAAAATTGCTTTCTATGGTGCTTTATTAATCTGTCCAAAATCTATGCCATGTTTACTCCACCCTGGATGATTCATCAGAGAATCGTACCCATAGGTACCTTACGGGAGCAGCAGTGCCCCAGCCATAAAGAAGAAAAAAGGTACTTTTGACCGTCCGTGTACAATTAATCTTTAGACAAACATTTACATTTTTGAAAGAGACAATCCCAGAAGTGAGTTTTAGAAAGCACCACTGACCCTACAAGAATAAAACATAGACATTTTCATCATGACTTCAGGCAGATATTACAACAGCAATTTTAGTCAAGCTTCAACACTGTTTAATAATGTTAATCACAAGAACAAATTATATTTGATTTGTTTTATTTTTGAGTCATCGCTAATTTTTAAACCCCAATTGTGGCTACATTTTGTCAAAAAATGTAAGGATCATGTAGAAAACGGGGATGATGGGGTTACTCGTGATAATGTATACAACTCGGCTCACTTCCTGATTCCTGCCCAGTGCAGTGATGAACAGCTTGGGGAATGACATGCTGGCACAGATAGCCACCAAAAAGCCATCTTTCATAGTATTAGCTGCCAATATTATACCCCATTCAGACAGCCCTAACCTTTCCTTCCTTTCCTCTGCCAATCACAAACCAAAATTACTTCTACGTCTTATGAATATTAACAGTAAATCAACTCATCTATCAACTACAAGTATCAGATGAGCTCTTTTAATATCAACAAAGAGCTATGACTTGAATCCAGAATGCTTGGATCCAGTCATAGCAATGTTTTTTAGTCTAAGTCACCTTCTCAGAGAGACACTCGATGCCAAAACTCCAAAGTTTCCTGGGTAGCAGTCTTCTAATGAGCACCGTTGTTTGTTAAAGGGAATCAGGAGCACAGCTGATGGCTTGGCAGAGGACACAGAATTATAAAAACGATGAAACCCAAATACCACATGACAACTCTGCCCGGGTATACTTTCGGAGGCTGTTTCACAAGCACAGATTGATCCTGGTCCTGGACACAAAGTACTGTAGATTCTTCATGAAGATACTCTTTTATGTCCAGGACCAGGCTTAAACCAGACCCTTGCTTTTGAGATTGAATAGCAAGTCAAGCTGTAGATTGACTGACATCACACAAAACCTTAGTTTTGTAAAAAAAAGAAAAAAAAAGAAACTGACAGGTTGTAGCACAGAAAGAAACACAGACGAACTCATGAAAAGATTGGACAATTTAACAAGCGTCGCCTGACAGCACCTCAATGTAGTCTGAGCTACAGTTCAGTGGCACCTGTCACCTCTCGCCATTACTGTGTGTACGAAGTTAAGTTAATACCGCTACCTTTCATGTAGCCGGTACTCCCAAAGAGCTGGGCCAAATCCCGCATGAACACATCACCTCCTCTAACTTAATTCACCTCCTACTAAAGACACATATTGTAAGTAGTTGGAAGATTATTTCACCACAGGTGACCATGAAGCACCCCGTCGCTCCAGATCTCCAAGAGGGAACCACCCCAAGGACCAGGACACGCCCACTCCGGCATTGGCACGCCCACCTCGGCATCGGCACGCCCACTCCAGCCGCCACAACCTTCAGAGTGACAAACACACACAAGACTCCCTAACAAAGCGGACAATCATTTCCAATACATACTAATGAAGCCTGGTTGAATCGGTGCCCTTGGAACGCTGTTGCCGAGCCGGTGCCCAGCAACGACGCCGCGGCTGTGCCACCGGGAACCGCGTCCCCCTCCGGGGCAGGACAACTCGCAAATGATTGGTGTGTGTCTGCAGGAAATGGTGTGAGAAGGTGAGGTGGGTGGATCGGAGGTCCCTTAACATATATGCATGCGCACACACACACACACACACACACACCTGTCGGTGCAGCAAGTCGTCCTAAACAAGCGTTAGTGTTCATCTCAGGTGGAGTGTCGAGGATCGATAGCCGGGGGAAATTACAGCACCTAAAGCACTCCTCCGTTCCTGGGATGACACCTCTACTTACCGACCCGACCAATGGTCCATCTACCCTCCATCTACAGCTACCTGAGCAGAAAGGAACAACGCTCACTCACACAGGCAAACAAACACTGACACACCAAGTCTCTCTCACACATCCACACACACACGCACGCCAAGTCTCCAACAAGGCTTACAGGCACACACACACACAAAGTGTCTCTCACACACACACACACGCACCAAGTCTCTCACACAGTCACACATGAAACAGTGATGCGGCACTGACTGGGCCCTGAGCTCGTTGGTATTCTCCGGCAGGATGACCCCTACAGCAGTTATTCTGGGATACAGACGGTGTTGCCGGAGGTCGTCAATGACAAACCTTTCATAATCACTGCTGACTCGGCACTCCACCCATACCGCTAATCACCCAACCCTACCACCTCCTAAACACCGGGAGGGGAGGGACTGAGGGAGGGCGGAGAGATATTATCGATCACAGGCGAGTTCCAAGCCAATATCGGGACATTTACATATTGTGTTCCTTCTCAAGACAGATTAATGCAGTTAAATACACCGTCGGTCTCCCATTAGCAGTGAATTACGACAGAATGACATTTACCATGGCAACCGTCGTACACCGAGTCGGAAAGACACACACGGTTGGATTGAAGTGTAATTCCACAGAAGCCCCCCCCTCCTTTTTTAATTAACCATAAATGCAAGCAGCACAACCCGCTAAACAGCACTTCACGTCTCCGCTCTCCGGATCTGCCAGGTTAGAATAATGGTCTGTTGTGAGTAGGAGCTGATGACCCTGGCTCATCAAGACAGAGTTTTATTTTTTTGCCATTCAAAAAGCCTTTGAGAAACATTAACAGTACGTGGGTGTGTGTAACTAGTGTGTTCAGCACTGGCAAAGGCAGCGAGCGAAGCACAGGGCTAATTGAGCCGATTCATAGAGAGGGAACGTGATGGACACAGGAAGGTGGGGGGCGGTGGAGAGAGAGGTTGAGAGAAATGCGACAGAGAGAGACGGCGCGAAAAACAGACACTGGAAGACTGAAAGAGTTACACAGAAGGGATACGACAAGGGACTGAGAGGACAGGAATAGAGAGGTAGAGAAAGGGAGGGGGTATTTAGATCTCTTAAGTGCTGAGTTGCCCCTCCACACTTGCTTGGGTACTTTAGAAGAAAATGGCTCTCCAGGTGCTGAGTTCAGAGCTTCTAACCAGTTGCACTATGACCAGCAACCACTAGAGGGCAGTTAGCTTAGCCTAGCTTAGCTTAGCTAGCCTACCAATGCCTAACATTTGGCTAGCATTATACAGCAAAGCCTAGCAATGTCTGGGACCCATCCAAGCAGGACTGGTAGACATTTGCTTGGTCAGGATGTTTCTGGTGACCACTGGTGACCCATAATGGCCCATAATGCATCATAGAATAACTGCAGTAGAACTATGTCCTGTACTCTAAGATGCACTTGTCTTTTTTCATAGGACCTTGAGCACCTAACTTGAAAAAAGTGCACATTCAGAACACCTTTCCCCTCTGAGAGGAAATCGATAAAACCCTAATTCGGGCATGAAGCATCGTTTTATAAGACTGTTTGTTAGAGGAGCAACTACTTTATCAAAGGAGCTGAACACCTGAAAAAGACTAGACATTCTGGGTTTGAGAAGCAATACATGATCATAAACATTCTGTCACTGAAAAGAGGAAGGCAAGAGAAACAGAGAAAAAGAACGAAACAGACAGAGAGAGACAAAGATCGAGAGAGAGAAAGAGAGAGACAGACAGACAAAGCGAGACAGACAGACTGGCAGAGAGAGACAGACAGAGAGACAGAGGGACAGACAGACAGAGAGAGAGAAAGAGAGAGACAGACAGACAGACAAAGAAAGACAGACAGACAGAGGGACAGACAGACAGAGAAAGATAAAGAGAGAGACAGACAGAGAGAGACAGACAGAGAGACAGACAGACAGAGAATGGTGTGCTTTCCGGGCCCTGGGTCAGTCCAGGGGATTACAGATGGCCCTCTGAATTAAATCAAATAGAGCTGCACTGCTGCTGAGCAATGGGCTTATATACCAGCGCCAGCAGGAGAAGTGGGCAAGGCTGAGGCATGGCTGGGGGGGTGGGGGGAGAGCTGAGCAAAAATCGCCTCCAAATTAGTTTTTGAAATATCTAAAAATAAATTGACTTTGAAAAGGCTTGACAGGCCAAGTGATACGAAGCAGGAACAGAGCCAAGCGAAAGGCTTCTCTCTTTTCCTTTTGTTCACGTTTTATCTCCACCACGTCTCACGCTTCCCCACACAGGCGTCTGTAGCTTCACACACGCCATTCGTCCATGCACGCTGCGACACGCTAAGCGCGGTACGAAGTCAGGTCTCTGGATTGGTTGGCCAATTAGCCACACGCTTGGATATTATTAAACACACCGAGAAAAATAAGGTTGACGGATCAACAGATTGCAGGCCTTATTTTTGTCAACGGCAGACTGTTCTATAGTATAGTGTGTGTAGGTTCTACACACAACATCTATTCACCAGAAACGACTTTAGGTGCATAAAAAGTACATTGTAAAATGCATTATCGTTAAGGTATATAAATCGCATAAAAATATTGTTTTTACATGTTCTGTATGCTGGTCGACCAAAAGTCAATGTAAAACTCAAGCGATTGGAGGATTGTTTCAACTTTACCCCAGTTTCAATGTGTTCTTGTTATAATTCAGATCACTTCCAAGATGCAAAATACAGATATCCCCTTTAAGTATCAGTTGATCCTACATCCTTCAAACAGACATGACATGTAACCACCCCATGTCAATGCATCCTTCTTACACACACCCTGCCATTCACACACACACACACACACACACACACAACCCATAGCGTGGGTTTTGACAAGATTGGACGAGAAGACTGTCAAACACAAGACATTTTCACATACCTGTGATGGAGAAAGCCCTAGGGAAGTTTTACACGGACTTTAACATAGTCAGGCATGATATATTAAATGACAGTCATTTATCCCAACCCCTGTCATGCTATCAATCATCTAGTCAATATTATACATCTGTGGGTGTACCATGGTGTAACATAGCACACAGTGAGACAGGGACTGTATGACGTCTGTAAAAAACAAGGCTGAGGGGACATGAGGAAAGACATTTTAAAACCCGGGATTATTAAACCCCAATTAGTCTGAAAGTGTTCTAGGATTCAGGTTGGTAACAATCACGAGCGAATGTCCAAACCGGTGCTTTGTTAAGCGCAGACCCAAAATGACATCATTACAGAGAGTTTATAAGAGACAAGGTGATAAATGAAAGAGATGTGACACATGGGGCCTGTTTCTTAGTGCAAGGTGCCGGCCTGCGAAAGTTTGCTACTAGGTAAAAATAGAATGAAGAAATAAACCAATAAAAAGATACTTGCTAATGGCAGCTAGTTAGCATTGGGAATAGCTCCAGGGATCGAAGAACGTGGCAATATATTCAGTAATCTCTGAGGTAAAATGCTAGGTTTTGCTAGAGGCTGTGAAGTAACCTTGATAGATGTGACAGTGTTGATACACAGTGATCAATGAAATTACATTGAAAGGCTGTTGATGCACCTGTTTTCAGACACATCATTATCAGTCCACATGCCAATTAGCTGACTTGTCCCCAGTTTCGTACTGGAAATGTCTTTAGGTAGGGGGCAGAAAGTAGCTAAATGTTTTGGACAGGTCCAGGTTGTCCTTAACGTTTGTTGTGATTTTGACTCATTCAATTCAGGGAATTTTTTCTTGAATGAACTATGCTAAAAACATGGCACATTTAACCACACATACACACAACATAGACAGATACACACACACACACACACACTACCATGGCTCAGCACTGAGTACTGGCGCAGTTCGAGTGAAGAGTTTGAACAGAGTTGGGCAACAGGAAGACCGCCCTCAGGACCTCGGTTTTCCCGTCACATTTCTGAATAGGCAGATTCCATTAGCGCAGGGCGACGGAGCTTCTCACACAAAGCCTTCCTCTTCCACCTTATTAACCTCCTGCGGTCTCTATTCTCTGAGAAGCCTCTTCTCTACCTCCTTATCTCAATAATAAATCCCTCCCAGCGCACCGCGGTGAGGACTCGCCCCTCCGCCGAGCGGCACCGCAGACTTTGGATTTATTATTCATATGACTTTTTTTGCCGCTGTATAATCTGAGGACAGATCATTAGAACGGCAACACAAAGGGAAATGTCACCGCTGAGAGAGGCTGGGTGTGCCTCTTTCCTCTCCTCGTGGATTATCCTACTAGAACATGGACAGGACACACAATAGGAGTCGGGGGACTGGGATGTGTTTTCCCAAACACTAGCTAAGCCCAGAGAAGGGGTGTATGTTCTGAAAGGAAATATGCAAATAAGTGCGCGCGTGTGTGTGTGTTGTGTGTTTGCGAACACTCGTGTGCGTGTGGGCTACATTAGGGTTGATATGGTGGAATTCTCCCCTGGCAAATGTGGTACTACAGGTTGGCAAGTCATGCACGGCTGTCAGCTCCCAGCTAGCATTGTTAGGGAAGCATGGTCTTACAATACATTTCACAATGGGTCCTCCGCGCGAGAGACTTTGATTCCTTCCAATGATTCTCTTCACACAGGGGCTGTCAATAGGTCGGCACTCAGAAACATTTGCCCACAGTTTTCATCAGTCTTCATTTGCCCTCAGTCTTCAACGGACAATTATCTACCCCATAACATTTCCCCAGGCTCCATTTGAAGGGAGAAAAACACTGACATCCTTTTTTTTAACTATTCCTTACAACCCAATTGGATCATGTGTCCTAAAACATTAAGCAAAGAGTGCGCACATGTTAAAAGTCATCATTAACGCATTTGGCTTGCATCTGTCTAGCTAATAGCTTGAGACGATCGGGCCACTGGATGAGAAGGCAGTTTAGGTCTGGAGTCCCTAATGACACCCTATTACCTCCAGAAGGTCTGCCCACTTGGGACTCACCCATCACAAGTCTCCTCGGCAACATAGACTATAAAACAGATACACGAAGGCATGTCTTACATCTATTCAATACCTTTGTTCATTACCCCATAGGAGAGCGGTACTTTTATTGTTTATTAACACTGTTACGTCTCATTTACGGCGTACGTTGATGTCCGCTCGTTTTCCTCGCGACTTGTGCCTGCTTTGTTATGCAGGAGCTGGCCTTCTGTCAAATCTGTCGTACTGCATGACAAGATAAATGAAATAAAGAATCTAGAAGATAATACTTTTATTAATGTCAGATTAAACTGTAATGATAATCACATGCAAGCTTGTTTTAGAACAACAGTTAAAAGCACCAAAAGTAAAACAATGTACAGGTGCTATTTTATTGCTTAATAAATACTAATCAGTTACAAAATAGGGAAATAGTATATAGTCAACTGACACATTTTCTTGATGGTGAACACATTGAACAATCATCTCCAACATTGTAACTTTTCATTACAGAGCTTTGCCTTCATGTGGGCTGAGTCCTATAAAATACTATCTACCACCCTGCAACCCTCTTTCTGGAGACCTACAAACCTGTGGCCCTCTTCCTGGAAATCAACCACCCTGCAACCTTCTTCCTGGAGATCTACCACCCTGCAACCTTCTTCCTGGAGATCTACCACCCTGCAACCCTCTTTCTGGAGACCTACAAACCTGTGGCCCTCTTTCTGGAGACCTACAAACCTGTGGCCCTCTTCCTGGAAATCAACCACCCTGCAACCTTCTTCCTGGAGATCTACCACCCTGCAACCTTCTTCCTGGAGATCTACCACCCTGCAACCTTCTTCCTGGAGATCTACCACCCTGCAACC
>JACXGK010015311.1:0-10558 GCA_016801125.1 Novumbra hubbsi | reverse complement strand
TGTGCTTGGTAATACATAGAGTTAGTCCAGTAAGTGTCTCTAGATTGACCATGGCACTGTAGTGGGTGTGCTTGGTAATACATAGAGTTAGTCCAGTAAGTGTCTCTAGATTGACCATGGCACTGTAGTGGGTGTGCTTGGTAATACATAGAGTTAGTCCAGTAAGTGTCTCTAGATTGACCATGGCACTGTAGTGGGTAGCCTGGTAATACATAGAGTTAGTCCAGTAAGTGTCTCTAGATTGACCATGGCACTGTAGTGGGTGTGTGTGAAAAGAAGGCCGGTCAGGAGGAAACCTTTCCCTCTCTCAGGTTTGGTCCTGTCTGCTGGGGTTTGAGATCATTCCGCCCAGCGGGGTATAGGGTAGGTTCGATGGGGGTGACTGATCCAGGGCCTCGGGAAGGGGGGGGGGGGGCTGAATGTTGGGGTGCAGAGGAGGAAGAGGGGCTAGAGAGGTGAAGGGGGAGGACTAGGCCTCATTAGCAGGGGGACTAATTGGTAGGAAAAGAGCCCTCACATGCTTCGTCTGACCTCCCGGCCAGCGGGGGAGAACTAGATGAGAGGGGGGAGGAGGGGGTTTCAGCCTGGGGGAGGCGGTGCGGGAAGACGTCTGATACTGCCCTCAAGGTGGCCTGAAGTCCAAGAGTTCCAGGTTAGACGGCGTGATCGCTGTGTGTGGTGAGTTCCAGGTTAGACGGCGTGATCGCTGTGTGTGGTGAGTTCCAGGTTAGACGGTGTGATTGCTGTGTGTGGTGAGTTCCAGGTTAGACGGCGTGATCGCTGTGTGTGGTGAGTTCCAGGTTAGACGGCGTGATTGGTGTAAATGTGGTGAGTTCCAGGTTAGACGGCGTGATCGCTGTGTGTGGTGAGTTCCAGGTTAGACGGCGTGATCGCTGTGTGTGGTGAGGCAGTTGCAGGGCTACCGGCCCAGCAGAATCTTGGGGTCTCTCCGAACTCGCTGTTCATTCCAATGTTGCATCCAAATCATCGCATCTACTATCCCACCCTATAGCCTACATAGTGCACTAGTCTTCATCGGAGCAGTACAGCAATGTGTAGGGAAATGGGTGCGATTTGGGAGGCATGCCCAGGTGTTCCAGTTCATTTGAAGAACCCTCATGGCTTCCCCCTTTTCCAGACGCTCTCCTACATGCTCCTCCCTTCTCCAGCTCCAGACATAAAACCAGAGGGGCTTTGGGACAAGGAGGCATCTGAGGGGCTGTTCCCTTCACCTCTTTGAAGGGAACAAATGAGTGTGCCGATGTAACAGGCGACCAGCAGCCCTGCCTTGACGCATCCCAAAAAGCCTCCTATTCCCCTTTATAGCGCATTAGTTTTGACCAGACCAGTGTACTATATAGGGACTAGGGTTCCATTTAGGAAACAAACCTGGTGTCCATTAACCTTCAAGTAAACAGAGATGAAGGTTTGATGTCCTCATTTGTTAATATTTCAATTTGGACAGGATATTGTAGCTAGGAAATCCTTGTGTTTCTCAGTATACAATGTAAATTTAGTATGCACTGTGTGCTGGTAAAAGGTGTTCTAGGTCTGATGTGTTTCGATGAGTATGTTTTACTAACGGTGCTCTAGGGATATGCGTGTGTGTGTTTGCTTAGCGGCATGTGAGTTCTGTGTCATGGGTATTTTCTATGAACTGCGTTATAAAAAATATGTTCTCTTAAGGTGTCTGCTAAAAGTGTATCTACGTGTGTGTGAATAAGGCGTGTTAAGCCTGTGTTCTGCAGCAGTGTGTATAAGGTATGTTACGCCTGTGTTCTGCAGCAGTGTGTATAAGGTATGTTACGCCTGTGTTCTGCAGCAGTGTGTATAAGGTATGTTATGCCTGTGTTCTGCAGCAGTGTGTATAAGGTATGTTACGCCTGTGTTCTGCAGCAGTGTGTATAAGGTATGTTACGCCTGTGTTCTGCAGCAGTGTGTATAAGTTATGTTACGCCTGTGTTCTGCAGCAGTGTGTATAAGGTATGTTACGCCTGTGTTCTGCCGTAGTGTGTGTGTGTGTATGAGGTGTTTAGAGCGAGACGCCCAGGCTCTGGTGACGGCCTATGGCTCAGAGGAAGTAAGACTGCGTGATGGAATTTGTGGACCTCGGGATCTGGTTTATTTTCCACCCTGGATTCCTGTCCTACCTGCAGGAGTTTCCCAGGTCCTGGCTTCAATTAGGCTGGGAATCTGGGAGGAGGTCTGGGAGGAGGTCTGGGAGGGGAGGGCCTCAGAGACAGGAGGGGGCGACAGGGCTGGAGTCTGTCACACACAGCTCAACACACCCAGGGAGCAGAAACCCCAGGACACGGAGGACAGGAGCAAGGAGAGACGTACGGGGAGGAAGATATTTGGGAAGAAAGGGGGGGCGGACCATCTTAGAAAGAGACAGAGATATGAAGTATGTTGACCCAGATACACCAGGAAAGCTACACGCTATTTATGCCTCTGACACAAACCCCAGAGAATGCTTGCTGGGTGAAGAGACACAGAGAAAAGGTATATGCTGGATATGGAGCAGGAAAAGAGGTTAAATGTGATAGAGAGTATTCGGATGAGTATGAAAAATCTCCTGAGTTTTAAAGTTTCACCATTAGGAATGGGATGCCAATCAATTTGTATTAAGGTATAAATTGCCCTCAGGATTAAACGTGGAACCTCGTGCCCATTACAATGATCCCCCAGAGTACTGACCTTCCAAATTGCAAACTAATCTGACGAATGAGAGGGAAACGCTGTATAATCAAAGACCAATCACGTAATTGCTCTATTTCACCACTAGCTCCAGCATTCCCTATGAGATGACTTGTTCATAGCAGAAACTTGATACTCTGGGAAGTTCAACAGATGGTCTTTTTGAAAAACAAACAAATCTCTTGAGGGACAAAAAACATCACTCAAATATTGAAAATATTCTCATCTAATTAAGGAACTATGATAACTACACCCATGGAGGTGGATATGAGCTGTGGACAAGCACTATAACTATGACATATAAACAGATAAACAGAAATTCCAAAGGATTTTTTATCAACTGACTCAGAGACAGTTTCTTTCTTGTCTATTGGTATATATATATATATATATATATATATATATATTAGTTCTCTGCTATCACATCTGGAGCCATCTCAGTCCAAAGACCCGTGGACAATGAAGAACTGTTCCTGGGTCAGTTAATGAAAAATAACCTGGAACATATATAAAAAATGTGATTCCCTATGGTCCACACAGTCCTGGTTCTACTAAGAGTAGGAGATGAGCTAGCCTGTGTCTGTACTATGTCAAAGCCTAGATAGATACATAAGTACACACATAACGCAAACAACACTGAGTGGTTAGGCCAGAGGACAGAAGAGTAGACAGCGATGTACCAAAGGGTGTCTCCCAATCATACCCGTGCTCCTATGGGGTCTGCAGCCTAGAACGTTAAATGCTTTCTTTTCCCTATACAAAGAACCAAATGAATGGATATAGGGAATAGAGCATTAGCCCATTATTTAGAGGATGGAAAAATCTGGCATTATTCAGGGAATTGACATATAATGAATTATACATGAAACAGGGTATCATTCGTCGAGTAGGAATAACCTAAGTGTAAAGTAATTCCTCTCTATCCATTTATAGAGCGAAGCTCATTTCAAACTTGGCTGCTCACAGCCATGACATCAGGCGTTTAGGCGTGAGAAAGGCTTGTTTTATAAGCACAGGGAGGAATGGCTTTGTGTTTAGTTTAGCTGAGGAGCACAGGGTGAGACTCCATGCCAGACTGTCTCTGTATCTTCACATACTCTGATTAACACTGACAAAGTGAGAAATGACACGTTTCCGCTACACACGTCTTTCTTACAAGGTCGGAGTCACGGAGCACTTAGAGACTGGAAGAAAGAAATGTTGTGGGGATTAGAGTTGGAAGGAAGTGTGCTCTGAGGTGCGGATCCATCCTACCCTGGCTGCGAGAACCCTATTCCATTTAGTGCACTACTTTTAACCAGGACCCACAAACATTAACACAGACTATTCGTGGAGCAGGAGTACAGGGAATAGTGGTCCATTTGGGCCGGGGCCATAGTCAGCTTTCATATCAGGCTCCAACTTGGGGTCAGGAGGGAATTCTTATGGAATGGCTCATGGCAACAAAGATTGATAGCTGCTAAACTGTTGGGACACAATGTGTCCCACTGGTGGATCATCTCACATTTACAATGATATCACACAATCCTCCACACGGAACCAGACACAGCAGCACCCCCCCCCCCCCACCCCCACACCGCCGACCGGTAAGTGTAAAACACTTCTTAACTATCTAGTGTGTGTGTCTGTGTCCATATCCCCAAAGACACACACACACAGTGCTGTGAATGCACTGGTGTACCACACTGACATCAGACGTAGGATCGGCACATGTGCTGTAGCCTCCAACCAGCTTCCAGATGATGTGGTGGGCTTTTAACAAGGGTGGAGGCGGGGCCCTAGTAAAAAACCCTACTTTACCCGTTTCACTCTCTAAACAATATCACTTTCTATGGCGCCTCAAGAGTCTTGGACGCAATGTGTTCCACATGACCCGGATATGGTCATTCCATGCCGGAGTAACGGTCTGCACATGATCAGGACTGGTATGGATGTCAGGCAACGGTTATCAAGTCTGTTACTTTGCTGCCTGGTTTATACCGCAGCTGATTCCCTTTCTGACTGATTACACGGTTTGTTGTTGTTGTTGTTGTTGTTGCTGTTGTTAAGATGCTCTGCATTTCTGGAATGGCGGGTGATCTGACAGACAGCCATGTTTGGTGAGTCACCTTCAGAGACAGCGTGTAGCGTTGAATAGCCTTCAGACTAGATTAATATCCCTGCGTGAACACACTGGCCCAGTCAAACACATGCACACGCACACACGTGTACACAGAGTGACAACACCAATAGTGCAATTGTTTGGGGTCCCTTTTTAAAAAGAGTCTAGTCCTCGGGATGTTTAAGAACAGTAATAAACCTAATCATTGTGATAAACGCAGCTGAGGTCCCAACCTGGATCAATGTGACCAGCAGCTTTCTGTCTCCGTGTCTTCGTACCGTGAGAGTTGCTGTGCGTGTGTACACGCTATACCCATGTATGTTTAGGAACCACATGTGGAGGTGTGTGTGGGTGTGTAAAATCAATACAAGAGGCAGTGACAGGAGTTATGAGTGGGGGAGCACCATCAAGTATAAGTCCTCCACCTTGGGGAGGGGGGAGAAGTGTGCATGAGGTAATGAAGCAAAAGTAATTGAGAAAATTACAGCGTCTCTCCGAGGTGGACTAATACACCTCCCCCCCACCAAGGGTCTTGAGCTGGGGGGAGAGAGGCTCTTTAGATCTCCTAGCCCACTCTGTCTGAACAGGAGACAGAGATGGTAATCCATTGAGACAGGCCTTCTTCAGTGCACAAGCACTAGCCCCTCCAGACGACACACACACACACACACAGGGTAAAGCTGACCTCACCCAAGCTCCTTGATAGAGGGACAGGGGTCTCTGTCCCGCATGTCAACAGCCAGAACCTAACAAAAACAACCAGGGGAGAACTTTCATCTCATTGGCTAATACAAGCAACTAGCTGCTGAGTCAGTATGGGTGGGCACCTATTAACACCCTTGACTCACTCTGGGGTAGTATGTCATGGAAACAGAAGTGCACTTGTTAAGTAGGGGGCCTTGGCCTTGGTGACAGCTAATTGTGATGACAGTGGAGCTGGTCTCTCTGCCTATTACAACAGCCCTTAACACTGATCTCACCTCTCTTGTGTTAACCGCAGAATCACATGGTGATCTAGTCTCCTTACCTCTGCTGTGTTAACCCCAGAATCACATGGTGATCTAGTCTCCTTACCTCTCCTGTGTTAACCCCAGAATCTCATGGGGATCTAGTCTCCTTACCTCTGCTGTGTTAACCCCAGAAACACATGGTGATCTAGTCTCCTTACCTCTCCTGTGTTCACCCCAGAATCACATGGTCATCTAGTATCTTTACCTCCCCTGTGTAAACGCAATAGTCACATGCTGCCTGCTCTTTTGTGTTTTGGACTGGCCATCTAAATTATCACTTTGTGACAGCAGCTGATGTAAAAAGGGCTTTAAAAAAATAAATGTAATTAATTGAGTAGACCCTTAGGATGTAACTGAGCTACATATACATATATACATTATATGACCAGACACATATTAGTTTTGCACTTCTCCACTGGCATGCATTCATGGTCACCTTTGACAAATACAATTTAAATATTTTCTTTAGTTTCTCTTTTTTTATAGTTTTTCTTTAAATGAATGGTGCCCCATCTCTGCTGGAGCAGACATGAAGTGACACAGAGTGCCTCTTTTTCAGTCAGTGTCTGTAGATCATGTAACTGATCTGTCCAAAAAGAGTTGTTGTTCACGCTGTTGTATTGATGGACACCGTTTAGCATTTGGCTTCAGAATTTTATAAAATAATTGGCAAAGTAGGACTAAGCTGAAAGGAGCGGTGGGTGTTTCTTGCACAAGGAAAGACAGTTTGGATTTGGCTACGCAGCAAATAAATGAAAAATGCCTGAATTGGACAATAACAATAGATTATTTGATTAGAAATATTTGGGGGTGTCATTACTTTGCTTTGCCATGATTTCTAGGTTTTATGACATGTAACTGGTAATTCTTTAAACTTGAACGAATTCTGCAACTCATGGTGATGTAGGCTATGTGCATAAGCTTATAGAGCCAACAACATATTTACCACAACACTACATCTTCTTTCTTATATAGACTAAGCCAGTGAATTTCCTCATGTACAGCCACTGACACACACACACACACAGGCACCTGGTTGATGTGTTGGAGTTTGTCGATGATCTGGCTGATGACTGGTTCGGTGGCTTTGTTCTTAGCTTCAGACCCATGAGGGTGAGGGCGCTTCACACCTGTGCCAGGGAACCTGTCGTTTTAGGTAGAATAAGTTAAAATAGTTTTAATGCAAGTGCATCCATTTGTAAAGAATCAGCCTTAGTGTCTATGTTGTTTCATAAATAACAGTTTTGGTACAGTGAACAGACATTTTGATCATACGCCAAAAGACCACAGCTCCAAACACGAAGCTACATGGCCATCTACTGGTGATAAAATGAACAGCAACTCTTCACACAGGAATTAAAGCAACTTAAAATTCTCACCAAACAAGTTATTTTCAAAAATGAATCCCTAAATCATCTTAACTATTAGATTTGTAACGTGTGTTTATATTTTAAAGCCCCAAGCGATCAGTCAATCTGCCATAAAATGTTTAGTGACGTCATTCACAGAACCAAAAGCGCCAGATGCAGACGTGCTAAAATAAGATCATTAAAAGGAAAATGAAGAGGTAGGTGGGTGTAGGAGGAGTGGAGAC
Source organism: Novumbra hubbsi (assembly GCA_016801125.1). Lineage (NCBI taxonomy): Eukaryota > Metazoa > Chordata > Actinopteri > Esociformes > Umbridae > Novumbra > Novumbra hubbsi. Next base: position 3,156 of record JACXGK010015311.1, on the reverse strand, counting down.
AGGCTCCTACATGCAGCCACATCTACCTACCAGTCAGGGGTTTGGGCTTTGTCCATACATGTGTATGCTTTAGGGGAGAGGGATGATGTCAAGAGGTTGGATCTCTCCCAAATAGCACCCTCAACCCTAGACAAAACACCACTTTTGACCAGGGGGCAGAAAGTAGAAGTGCCAAAAGCAATGCACTATTAGCAATAGGGTGCAATTTGGGATACTTCGTGGCTGAAACCCTTGCTCTGTGTTTCATTGTACCAAAGATCTATTCCAACGGGTTCTATTGTTAAAAAAAACATCCCTCTGTGTTCTGCTGTTGTAAAAAAAAATCCCCTGTGTTCTATTTTACTGAATAATTATTCTACCATGTTCAATTTTACCATAGAACTGCTCTTCTGTGTTTTTCCAAGCGTTTCTGTGTGCTGTGCTTTGTCTGGCTTGAATCAAAACCGCTTTAATCACCCAAAGCATTTACACACACTGAGACTTTGACTAGTCTTAATGTTGCTGCTATAGTGTTAGGCAATATTATTGAGACCGGTAACATACAATTATATATACAACAGGTCAAGAGCAGGTCATGAGCATATGGCAACAATTGAAATGAAACACAAATAAATGGAGATGAGCACTGATTCACTGCCAGTGAACATATAATATTCAGTCCTTTCACAGTACACGTGTAAAGTATTAGTACAGTAGATTTAAGATGCCGGGAGATGAACAGGGACAATGAACTGGGAACGCTGAGAGACTCTATGCATGCAGAAAGATATGAGTGTTAAGATAAATATGAGATACTCCAGGATGAAGGAAGCGATGACTGGCATGGCTGAGTGAGATCTGGGCTCACAAAGGCTGAGGCACAGCCAGCTGAAACGGTGGGGACAATAGATCAACCAAAGAAACAAATCCTTTGCTGAGAACAGGATGGAAGAACGGTGCAGAGGGACCGAAAAGTGACAGCCGGTGTGAAGTAGCGGTGACAGAGTGTGAGGTCACGGGCAGTTCTTATCTAACTGGCACACCTGATCTCCCCACCATCATCTCCTCGGTGCCACAGTACTAAGTCATACTTCTTATTAAATCCTTAATGACCATTTTGCCATTCTTTTTCCCTCTAATCACATGAATAATTCAGAGGTGTGCGATATATCACTAGCAGCTAGACAAAATGTAGATGAATACTGAGAGGATGAGATACTGTTGAAAGAGAGAGAGAGAGAGAGAGAGAGAGAGGAGAGAGGAGAAAGGATAGAGAGAGAGAAAAAAGGAAAGAACAAGTGTAGTTGGGAGAGAGTAGGAAAGCGTAAGAGGAAGGGAGAGTCAAGCTAATGTTAAAAGTTACAGTGAGCTTGTCTTAACCCAAAATCACACTGCCCAAATCAATGTTTCAAAAAGGATTCTAAAGTTTGTTATTTCTTTTGAATGTCAAACTTAATTTGTCCAAAGGAAAATCCATGATTTATAATCCAGTAGAAAACTGGGTGAAATTACTGTAAAATACCTTCGTTTTTTTGTGACTACATTAACATTAAAATGTTCAACTCAAAGCAAGTAGCAAATTCTTGGCACTCTAGGTGCCAAGATGATGTATTGATATGCTTTTTGATCTTTGATTGTGACGTTGTCAGAACACCATCAATGCTTGTATTACTTAGTTACCTGGAACCACTGATGCTCCAGTCACTCTGTGCATACAGTATTTGCATGTTATTCCTCTTAGGTAGACTGTTCACTGACGCTCCAGTCACTCCGTGCATACAGTATTTGCATTTAATTGTGGTACTTCTAGATAGGTTCTCCCATCTTTGAAGAGAAGCTCTAAAACTCTGTTGGAGTGGTCATTGTGTTCTTGGTCAACTCCCTGTCCAAGGCCCTTCTTGCCGGTTACTTAGTTTGCCTGGAATTCTAGGTCTAGGAAGAGTCATGGTTGCTTCAAATGTCTTCCGTTCCACATCAATGGAGCCCACTGTGCTTTAGGGAACATCCGATGCTTTAGCAATTTTTTATAACCTTCCCCAGATCTATCTACAAAGCCAAAGACTTTATGACATAGTTTTTGCTCTGACATGCACTGTGTTGTTCTAAATTATGTCCAATAATTTGCGTTTCCCAGAGGTGGACTCCACTAAAGTAGGAGAGATCAAAGGATGCCTTTGAGCTCAGGTTGGAGTGTCATGGCAAAAAGTCTGAATACTTAGATGTTTTTATTTTTCATGAAATTGGTAAAAATGTGCAGGAATCTTTTATTTTATTTTATTCTATAACAACTAAATGTGCAAAAAGTGAAAAGGTCTGATCATAGGATTAAAACACTCTTTTATCCCTCCTGATCATTGATTTAAATTTGCGAATGCACTGTTATGGCTCCACATTTATCCTGTCATTTGAAATAGTGCCCCTTCCATCTCACATCTGTTAGCTAGCACCTTGAGTGTTGCAGTGCCACTTCATATAGGAGAACGGGCTTCTACAATACATTCTGGCAGGACAAGAAAGACATTTTGTCTTGTATTTTGAGTGTGAGAAACGTCCAAATGACATTAAATTACAATATTAAGGAAAGTGGAATGTTTTCTCCCCAGTGTTCGCTCAGGAGGCACCATGGCTGTTTAAAGATGTCTTTCAGTAGATGTGAAGACGCAAATCCACTGATCTCCAGGGCAACTGCCAGGCACGTATGACAGCAGAAGTCATCTTCAGCTCAGTCCTCGATGACTCTACCTAAAGAGTGAGAGGAATTCTGACCACTAAATTCACCTACTCTACCACATTGATACATTAAAGCCATTGCACGGTAACACATTTCCTATCATCATTTGAAAAATGTCCAAACTATGAGGTGAAAAATGCCTTTATTTGAGAATTATAAAAAGCTGAAAATATAGCCTGTTGTGGTATGATGGTGCATTGCCCAAACCATATGATGCCACTCGACTGATTTGATCAAAATAAACAGATTCCTTTCCTAGACAATACTAATGGATCTGTGTACAAAATGAATTGGATTCCTCATGCTCACACAATTCGACTGAGCATTTTGAGTGCACAACAGGCCAAGGAAATTTAATTATTAAATTAGTATGTTTTAAAAACACAGGGATTTACTATACAGTGATTTACTATACAGGGAATTACTATACCGGGATTTACTATACC
>JACXGK010015310.1:0-10620 GCA_016801125.1 Novumbra hubbsi | reverse complement strand
CCATGCATCAGTCTGTGCCCCCCCCCTTCCCACATTACCACTTGTTATCTGAATCTGCTCCATGCATCAGTCTGTGCCCCCCCCTTCCCACATTACCACTTATCTGAATCTGCTCCATGCATCAGTCTACTGTGCCCCCCCACTTTCCACATTACCACTTCTTGCTTGCCCACAACAATAACAACCTAAACATTTGGTATTGAAGAAATCACAGGCTCCTCAAACAACCAATCAAATGTACCCATGAAGCCCTTTTTACGTCCGCAGTGGACGGCGTGCCTTAACAACATGTTTATGAATGTTGTTGCAGAGTCCTATTGTGTTACCGCTGCAGCTACTGTTATGAGAACTATTAAAAGAGAAATTCATTTGTTGTTAGATTATTTTCTCCCTGGTGGTATTCCACTGACCAAGAGGGACTCGACACTTTCCGTTCTCTTTGAACCACCATTACTAACGTCAGCCTGTGCAAGATGAAAATCCATGGCTGTAATCCGGGCATATGTGCGTGGTTGTTTTTTTTCCATGACCGATGTGACTAATCTCAGGTTTTTATGTGATTTAGAGACTTACATTATCTATGCGCACACATCCTAATCCCTTATGCTTTTAGCTGGCTGTTGCTAAAATTAGACGCAATGTGTGGTCTTCAGTTTAAATTAGTGGTCGGCACAGCGAGTTGACTCTGAACCCTGAGGTCAGTCTGCTGCGGCAGAAGGAGCAATCTTCTGGTACTGCGCAGTGTTGTCCTGTGAACTGAGCAAAGCCTACCCAACCACCCAGGGTCTACCGCTACTGCCTCATGACTGAATGTTCCCATTCACAACTGAGCGAAGCCTACCCAACCACCCAGGGTCTACCGCTACTGCCTCATGACTGAATGTTCCCAATCACAACTGACGACGTTTACGCCCTCTAAACCCATTAGCTTTGCGTGGCCCTTGCACTGACCAGAATGTGTTAACATGTTGTTGTCTTGGTCACAGCAAAACCGTGTGGTGGGGGCCATGCAGCTGTACTCTGTGGACAGGAAGGTGTCCCAGCCCATCGAGGGACATGCCGCAGGCTTCGCCCAGTTCAAGATGGAAGGCAACACTGAGGAGTCCACACTCTTCTGCTTTGCCGTGAGAGGCCAGGCCGGGGGAAAGGTAGGCTTGGGGAAGGGGCTGGCAGGTCCAAGTTTTTTTTTTTTTTTTCCCCGTCTTGAAGATCTGGTGAAAGCAATGTGTTTCAAGTTTTATAGATCTTTATTTTTTGTACTCGTTTTGCCTGCTGCTAGTAACAGTGAAGGTGGCAGTAAATAACATGCATGTCATTGCATCATGATCCCGTCTCTCTTTCTGTCGTAGTTGCACATCATCGAGGTGGGCACCCCGCCCACAGGCAACCAGCCCTTTCCCAAGAAGGCAGTGGATGTGTTCTTCCCTCCGGAGGCCCAGAATGACTTTCCTGTGGCCATGCAGGTAACTGGTTATCCGTCTCCCTATGGAGTCGTGCCTGGCTGGACCTCCTTGGCCTGCTTCTGTGTCCATGCGTAGTGTGTTGAACAAGACGACCAGATAATTAGACGGATGGTGCTTGTGTTAGGCAAGGGGGGCCTGCTAGTTAGCGGTGTACTGATAACTGCTGTTAGCCAAGGACGCCTTGCCCTTGTGGCTCTATGTTGTGGGGGAGGGGACTGGAACATGATCTGCAGAGCTCTTTATATGCTTCGCCTCTTATGAATTATCAAATGGGTGAAATCTGCTTTTGAATGTGGTTGTTTTCGAGGCTTTACTTCTGTTAATACTAAACCCTTATGTTGTTGTGGTGTTTTCCATTCAACCTCACATTTTCAACCCCTTTTTCTCTCAGATTAGTTCCAAGCAGGATGTGGTCTTCCTCATCACCAAATATGGCTACATCCACCTGTATGACCTGGAGACTGGCACCTGTATCTACATGAACCGGATCAGCGGGGAGACCATCTTTGTTACAGCCCCACATGAAGCCACTGCCGGCATCATCGGGGTCAACAGAAAGGGACAGGTATGTTTACCGACCACCACCTTTCCAAGGTCCTTTATCTGCGCCTCCTTCGTCCCCCATAGTCTGAGAAAGAATGCAATATAAAATCTTTGACCAAAAGACATTTTCATTCAAAGTAAATTTGTCAACATGGTGATGGCAAAACCTTTTCCTTAATATTTACCTACCGGCCTTTGTTTTAAGACAACCTGTTGTTACTGATTAGGGAGGCTGTCTTTTACTGGTGGTGTTATATTGGTTCATTTTATAGTTAAGTGTGTCTTTGCTACTGGCTGAACATACGAACAACATGCAAAGTGAGCCACACTGGGTGGGACCACGACTGGCACGTGCTGTCTGATGGCTGTTTGTTAGGAACTCCCACTCCGTGGATTACGGGGAATCCACACGTTCCTTTCTAAAGGCTGGTTGTAATCTGGTGTTGAAGTGCTCCTTTGTTAGCCAGCCTGTGTGTTCCTGCTGGTTCTAATGGCCTGGTATAGGCTCCACGCCATGATTACCTCAGCAGAACCAGCCTAGCCCTCGCCCCCCACGGGCCACATGCTGTCATCCCAAGTCAACAGAGGGATGAGTTCAATCCAAGCCCTTGGTTATAAATAATCTAAGGTGTTTGGTGTCACTGGTGAAGGAAAGAGGCTGAGAGCGACCCCCCCCCGAAACACACCTTCACTATGAATGCCTTATAGCAGGATAACAGGATCATCTGTCTGATGAATAATGTCCCAGCGTGGCCACAGACCCCATGCATTATTGAGCGGAAGAGGGAAAGCTGATCACACTGGCAGACCTGCTGGAATACAGAGCACACAGACGTATGCTGGCTGGGGCTTTTTACCAGTAATAGTGGTAGTAGGGTCCCTATAGTGCTTCTTTTTCCATGGTTGGGTGGGCAGTGAACATGGGCACATGCTGTCCTCCAGATGGAGGAATCCCTTGACAGAGCCACGGTACGATCCTGCAGTGATTAGAGTCACTCATGTGACGTTGAGTGGGAGGCGCCACCCGGCGCCTTCGGTCATGTGGCGTTGAGTGGGATGCGCCGCCCGGCGCCCTCGGTCATGTGACGTTGAGTGGGAGGCGCCGCCCGGCGCCCTCGGTCATGTGACGTTGAGTACGAGGCGCCGCCCGGCGCCCTCGGTCATGTGACGTTGAGTGGGAGGCGCCGCCCGGCGCCCTCGGTCATGTGACGTTGAGTGGGAGGCGCCGCCCGGCGCCCTCGGTCATGTGACGTTGAGTGGGAGGCGCCGCCCGGCGCCCTCGGTCATGTGACGTTGAGTGGGAGGCGCCGCCCGGCGCCCTCGGCCATGTGACGTTGAGTGGGAGGCGCCGCCCGGCGCCCTCGGCCATGTGACGTTGAGTGGGAGGCGCCGCCCGGCGCCCTCGGTCATGCGCCGCACGGCGCCCTCAATACTGCTGACTGGGAGGAGCTCTGTCAGCCCGGCGCTGCCACACTAGTCACGCGGCATCACCGGGCTCTGTGACGTCCACCCGGCAGTCTGTCTCAGTGGGAGACACTGGATACTACAATCCTCTGTCCCTGTCTGATGGACACTGAGCGCGGCTATACTGGCAGGGTGGTTTTCCTGCAGCTACATCGGTCCTCACTGTCAGTGACTCCCTGACCTTTGTCATGTAGGCTATTTTGATATTATTTCTTTATTATTATGTATTTGTTTAAAAGGGGGGCCATGATGTGATGACACAGTTTTCCGCACTGTCAGAATCAATTGTTTCATGATGAACAGCAGTCAGAGTGCTGTCACGCTGGCTTCCCCGAACGCTCATCCCCTGCCTCTAGCCACTACTGACGTCAGTACCTCACGTCTCTCTGAACCACACTCGGGTGGATAGAGGGCACCTCCACAGACCCCTCGTTCCCTCTGTCAAGTGTCTTTTATTAGACAAGTCCGACGTCATTATTTGTAATGTCAGTGAAGGGGTGTCAACCGCTGTGAACCGCTGGGTACTCTAGTCACCAGGGTACCTTCTATGTATCACTGCTCAGAAATGAAATGCTGGTAGTCATTAGTTTGTCTGTTTATTTTACAACGCCTTCATTTTCATCTTCTCTATTGTAGCATGCTGTAAAAAAATATATTAATTTACTACTGAAAGTTGCAAGGTTTTTCTAACTGACAGACTTTATTTTTGTTATATTGCTAAATATTTCTGGATATGCGCCACAAATGTTGATGTGATGATATTGAACATGCTGGCCTTTTACTGTATTTGTGCTGCAGCAGAGTCAATGGTGCAATATGCATCGTGCATCATAGACTCATTGACTCTGATGGCTTTTGACAGGTCTTAAATTGGCTGTTGGTTGGGGAATTTAAAGGCCGAGCCGATGCTTCTTTAGGCTGGACCATTCAGGGGTCTTGGTATACACTAGCCTCTCCTTTGATTAGTTGCTTGTCACATACACAATTTGTAAAAAAGCAAGAAAAACATGCTTAATTGGGTTGGTGGATGCTTAGTTGGGTTGGTGAAGTACAAACAAACTGTTAGTGCAGCCTGTTTCTCCATCAGAGAGAAGACACCCAACACTCCACACATGGCTACGTCCATTGTTTACTTGGGATGTTGTGGACGATATCATCTTACAAACTGGAGCCCGGCTTTGGCCTGCCATTCACCATACTGTCCATCAGTAAGTTGATCTGGACCAGACACGGGTCAGCATGTTCTGTAGTGGCGACTATTCAGAAGCCCAGGCAGACAGTAACTGTGTGTGATTGTAGTTCCCCTGTAAGCAGTAAACAACAGTAGAGCAGTAAACGCTAGTGAAATGTCCACCTCGCATACATAAGCTTAGAGCCCTCGCACTTAGATGTTCCTTGCCCAACGACCAACCCTAACAGGGGAAGAGAAGCATTTCTTGGGTCCAAACCCAGCCTTAGAAAACAAGATGTCGCTTGTGAGACCAATCATTGGGTCCGAACCCCCCAATTAGGGAACCCAAGTTGACGCGTGCGTTTACGGCGTGTCTTCCCAGGTTCTGTCCGTGTGCGTGGAGGAGGAGAACATCATCCCCTACATCACCAACGTTCTCCAGAACCCAGACCTGGCGCTGCGCATGGCGGTCCGGAACAACCTGGCCGGGGCGGAGGAGCTGTTTGCGCGGAAGTTCAACACCCTGTTTGCTGGGGGAAACTACTCCGAGGCTGCCAAGGTGGCGGCTAACGCCCCCAAGGTGAGTGGGTGGGGCCGTCGCATCGCTGATGCTGGGGATGGTGAAGCCTCGGTGGAATCCATTTAGCCGGCTTTCAAAGGGAGGTTTTCATTGGACAGTAGCTCTGCGTTGGGATACGTGTACCTGTCCTGAATGACGAATGTGTTATAACCTCTGAGGCATTTTCTGGTCTTCAAATGTCAATAGTAAGGAAGTTAAGAAAGGGTTGGGGCTCATCAACTCATTGTAGGTATGCAAATGCATATGTTACTGTGTACAATATGTTGCTAGTGAAATCCTCGCCCAGCTATATACAGTAGCATCCCACAGTAGCTGACTCGGGTCCTTTCAGAAGCTATTCTATACGGTCTCCTAATGGATACATGCCTCAGGGGTTAGATTAAGAAGACTTAAAATTTTACACAACATGCAATGACCCTTATATGTTGCCGCTAAGTGGTAGTATAAAGGCCTCAGATAAAACGCCTCCACCCATATTCTGCTGATATCTTTCCAGGGTATCCTGCGTACTCCTGACACCATCCGTAAGTTCCAGAGTGTGCCGGCCCAGCCAGGCCAGACCTCTCCCCTGCTGCAGTACTTCGGCATCCTACTGGATCAAGGCCAGCTCAACAAGTTTGAGTCTCTGGAGCTGTGCAGGCCTGTCCTACAGCAGGGACGCAAACAGCTGCTGGAGAAATGGCTTAAGGAGGACAAGGTGTGTTATGTTATGTGAGGACTTGTATGGATATCTTGAGAAAGAGAGAAAATGTTGTCCTGTTCTCAGATATAATACTATAATAATATATATAATGATTAGTTTGACCTCCCATCGCGAATGGCCTTTCCTGTGTTCTATTTGTTTGCTTTTAAGATGTGATGCAATATGTTTATGCTGCACATCCCTAGTGTTATTTTCCCTACAAACTGTGCTCTGAGAGGTCACTGGTTTCCCTTCTTTCCCCCCTACAAACTGTGCTCTGAGAGGTCACTGGTTTCCCTTCTTTCCCCCCTACAAACTGTGCTCTGAGAGGTCACTGGTTTCCCTTCTTTCCCCCTACAAACTGTGCTCTGAGAGGTCACTGGTTTCCCTTCTTTCCCCCCTACAAACTGTGCTCTGAGAGGTCACTGGTTTCCCTTCTTTCCCCCTACAAACTGTGCTCTGAGAGGTCACTGGTTTCCCTTCTTTCCCCCCTACAAACTGTGCTCTGAGAGATCACTGGTTTCCCTTCTTTCCCCCTACAAACTGTGCTCTGAGAGGTCACTGGTTTCCCTTCTTTCCCCCTACAAACTGTGCTCTGAGAGATCACTGGTTTCCCTTCTTTCCCCCCTACAAACTGTGCTCTGAGAGATCGCTGGCTCTTGTCAGTCTCACTGGTTTCCCACATTGAGGATTGTGATTTTTTTAAAGAAGCCAAAGGAAATTCTCCATTCCAACCATTTGTACAGTATTTTTCAGTAGGGTCTGTAACTATGTTCTCAGTTGGAGTGTTCAGAGGAGCTGGGGGACCTGGTGAAGTCAGTGGATCCCACACTAGCCCTGTCCGTCTACCTGAGGGCGAATGTTCCCAACAAGGTCATCCAGTGCTTTGCAGAGACCGGCCAGTTCCCCAAGATTGTCCTGTATGCCAAGAAGGTACGCAGTCATTCCTGGCCTTTAAGACCTCCATGCTGAACAGGGCTTTCCCTGCTCACTTGTCTGTGCCTGTTGCTATGGCCTTACCCCTCTTGTTGTCTGTAGGTGGGCTACACGCCCGACTGGATCTTCCTGCTGAGGAACGTGATGAGGATCAGTCCAGAACAGGGCCTGCAGTTCTCCCAGATGCTGGTCCAGGACGAGGAGCCTTTGGCTGATATAACACAGGTTTGCCAGAGGCGGGATGGATGTTGATATTGGATGAGCGAGACAAATGAGGAGGAGAGACAAAGACAGAGGGAGGAGAAAGGCTGTAGAGGAGTGGAAGAGGCGCTTAGACCAGAGCCTTCTAATGCCATTTCCGTGGTTTAAACGCGTACTCCTTCACAATTTGAATAATAATGTTTTTGTGTCCATGTTTCTGTTCAGATCGTAGATGTGTTCATGGAGTACAACCTGATTCAGCAGTGCACCTCCTTCCTGTTGGATGCTCTGAAGAACAACCGACCCTCTGAGGGGCCACTGCAGACACGCCTCCTGGAGATGAACCTCATGCATGCCCCACAGGTGCCCCGCCTACAGTCATGTGACCGCTTAACCAGCAGGCTGCTCTCGAAGCCAACCGGACTTGAACTGACGTTATTAAATGATTGACGTTCTGTAGGTTGCCGACGCCATCCTGGGAAACCAGATGTTCACCAACTACGACCGCGCCCATATAGCCCAGCTGTGTGAGAAGGCCGGCCTGCTGCAGAGGGCTCTGGAACACTACACCGACCTGTACGACATCAAGCGGGCCGTGGTGCACACACACCTGCTCAACCCCGAGGTGGGAACCGTAGAGCACCAGAGTCTCGTGTCCCCTAGGACTGGCCAGCTAGTGTCAGCCACATCATGTTAGTTGGTGATCAAAGCTGTCTAGTTAGTTTGAACCCCACGTCGGGGAACACGCTTCGTCTGTGGATCTTTATTGACACGGAGAGCATGTTTATCTGGCAATGGCAACTGACGGTGTAATCCTAAAATGCTAATAAATGTGGAAAAAACGTATTTGAAGATATTTAGCTATTTTATTGTTTCAATTATTTAGCTATGTACAGTACAAAGGTGTGTAAAATGCGTGTAGGAATGGCAAAAATGTGAAAATGTTAAAAGCCTCTACTCTTCCCCTTAGTGGCTGGTGAACTTCTTTGGCTCATTGTCAGTGGAGGACTCTCTGGAGTGCCTGAGGGCCATGTTGTCTGCCAACATCCGTCAAAACCTGCAGATTTGTGTCCAGGTGGCCTCAAAGTACCACGAGCAGCTCTCCACCAACTCCTTAACGGAGCTCTTCGAGTCCTTCAAGAGCTTTGAGGGTGAGACACGGCAGAGCCATTTCCTCCACTATAGCCTCATGGGCTTCCCCTCCAACCCTACGGGATCCACTCATGTCCACAAGCGGCAGGATGATTGGTTGGCTCCGCCGATGGTGGGGAGAGGTGGACACGGATCTCTACAGAACCTCTACTGACAGGAGGCGGCCCGTCTGGTCAGGGGGCAGCTCAAACTGTGGTTCTGGCAATTACAAACCGTCTTGCACTCAGTGACTGGGTACATCTTCACAACCAGACCATTGTTTGGACCGTTTAGTTTATTGGTGACCTTTAGAGAAGGTGTAGCCTCCTGTGTAGACTGATTTTGGCACATAGCATTGTCAGTGGAGTAGCTCAAGCAATGTCTTGTTTTCTATGATAATTGTCAGACTGAAGTGTGTAGGCTTACTTACCCCCTTATTAGGTACACCTGTCTAGAATCGGCTTGACTCCCACCTGCCTCTTGCTGCTTGAAGGGGTTGTTGTGGGCTTTTGTTAGCTTGAACCATGGCAGTAGATTGTGCAAACATTGTTTTAGCTGTTCTATTTTTACTGTTGCTGTGTCCAAGGTCTGTTCTACTTCCTGGGCTCCATTGTTAACTTCAGCCAGGACCCAGAGGTTCACTTCAAGTACATCCAGGCAGCCTGCAAGACTGGACAGATCAAAGAGGTGGAGAGGATCTGCAGAGAGAGCAACTGCTACGACCCCGAACGAGTCAAGAACTTCCTGAAGGTAACAGAGATTATATGAAATGCAGCACACTGACAATAAACTCATCATTTTGGCTTTTTGTTTCTTTATCTTTCTTTAGCTTAACTGTAGTTTTTTTTGTGTTCAGTCTGACTTGTCATCTGTTATGCTGTGAATGGGACAAATGGTAGAATTCATGACAAGCTTTAATTTTGCCTTTATTGGTTTGAAGTTGTTCCTCAATTCTCAACTCAGTTTTCCTGATGGCAGTTATTTCTTGTGCTTTTCTGTCTGTGGAATGGCAGGACATGTACCAGGTAAATCTAGCCTCAAGTACAGGCCTCCCTACCCTTTTCCCCCCCAGCCCTTGACTGAGTTTCTGGAGGTACAGGTTTAGACCTAGGACGTGTTTGACTATTAGCTGAGCTATTAGCAACATGGTGTTTTGAGTCATCTTTAACTTTTGTTTTGTAGTTTTGCATAGCTAGCTGCTATCAGAGCTGTAGTCAAATTAGGTTTTACTGTTGTGTATGTGTGGTCTTTTTGTTAGGATCCAGCACAAATAGACTCAAGCAAACGTCAGTCGGGCCCATCTCAGTTTGAAAGGAGTTATGGGGGTGTTTTTTCCTCAATTGGCCTTACCATTTGCTAGCGGTTTTAATCAGATGGCAAATGGAAAATACATTAGGCATTTTTTGATCGGGCAAGGAAAGTTTTAGTAGTTATATGCATTTGCATGATTGAGAAATTGTTGGGTTTGTGTAGAGACCGTATTGGAGTACCCTAGTAGTACCTGCAGGGGGAGACATTCACCTGCCTGCATGTCAGCCTGCCAGCTGCATTGCTTCTAACCTCACATTGGGGATTGTTTCGTTGCTTTTTGTTATTTTTAGTTTTTGTCTGTATTATAGCATTCTTTTTCAAAACATACCGTCATGTAACCTTAATGTAATTTTCCCCGTTGTAGTTGAGAAACATTAGTTTTTGTTTCCCTCAGTATTATCTTTTTGGAATGGGCCCTGCCGGATCATAGTGAGCTGGATTCAATTATATCTGGTGTTCATTTTGTGATTTTTATTGTGTTTTTAATGCGTTTATTGTGTTTTAAGCAAGATTGCAGTCAAGCCATCTTTGAATTGCTATCTTTGTGAAAACAATTAACACTTGCCATTGCGGGAATATATTGCCAGATTCGCATCTAAGGTTTGGCAGTGATCATTGGTACATTGTGGTGAAATGATCTGCGTCATAAAGTCCTGCGAACCCTGCTCTGTGATTGGACAGGAGGCCAAGCTGACGGACCAGCTCCCACTCATCATTGTGTGCGACCGTTTCGACTTCGTCCATGACCTGGTCCTCTACCTGTACCGCAACAACCTGCAGAAATACATTGAGATCTACGTCCAGAAAGTAAGTGACAACTTAATGTCCTAATTGAAGTGGCACCGGCTCCACAAGGGCCCACCGGTCCCTGATCATGGTTGTGTGCTAGGTGAACCCCAGCCGTCTGCCGGTGGTGATAGGAGGGCTGCTGGATGTGGACTGTTCCGAGGATGTCATCAAGAGTCTAATCCTTGTGGTCAGAGGACAGTTCTCTACCGATGAGCTGGTGGCTGAAGTGGAGAAGAGGAACAGGTACGATCATGAAATCAACGCCACAGTGGTGGGAGAGGATGCCTTACTTCTAGTGCTTCCTTTTATTAGCCATGTATCCGTGCTTCCTTTATTAGCCATGTATCCG
>JACXGK010015309.1:0-10557 GCA_016801125.1 Novumbra hubbsi | reverse complement strand
AGAGAGAGAGACAGAGAGAGACAGAGAGAGAGAGAGAGACAGAGAGAGAGACAGAGAGAGACAGAGAGAGAGACAGAGAGAGACAGAGAGAGAGACAGAGAGAGACCGAGAGAGAGACAGAGAGAGAGAGACAGAGAGAGAGACAGAGAGAGACAGAGAGAGACAGAGAGAGAGACAGAGAGAGAGACAGAGGGAGACAGGGAGAGGGAGAGACAGAGGGAGAGAGACAAAGAGAGAGAGAGACAAAGAGAGACAGAGAGCAGTTGACTGCTGTTGACTTTCTTTGGAGTGTTTCCTCTCCTGAGTCGGTGGAGCTGCAGGGTTAAAACAGTGTTAGTTTATACAGTATGTCTTGGTGTGTACCCTTGTTTACAGTGCAGAGACTGGGTCAGAGGAGAAGAGAGGAGTGGATAGGAGAGAAGAGAGGAGAGGAGAAGAGAGGAGTGGATAGGAGAGGAGTGGATAGGAGAGGAGAAAAGAGGAGAAGAGAGGAGTGGAGAAAAGAGGAGTGGAGAGGCGTAGACAGGAGACAAGAGGCGAGGAATAGAGAGGAGTAGAAAGGAGAATTCAGGAGTGGAAAACAGAGGAGCGGGGTTGATGGTGGAACCTTCCTAGATAAACTTTCAACCTTAATACATTCCTTTCTTAATCACCTCTCCGCTGGGCTCCTTAAACCGGTCTGCCATCAATTCATTTCCCTCTAAAAGATCAAATAATCTCAAGTTTTTGACAATGAAACCCTAGGGACATTGTTTGGGTGTCAGGATGTGTCATGGTTGCTGTTTGTGTAACTCCCTTTGAGAAACAACTGGAAATCAATGCAAGTATCCAGCAACACGTGTTAGTCTTCCCCTGAACAAACAGTACTCACATCAATGGGGGCGGATGAGGTGACTAAGCTGATTTCAAAGTCAAGTAATCTAGACAAGAATATCATCCTCAAACTGGCTAAACTAAAGCAGTGTCCTGGATTTAAACCTCATAGGCAATGAGTGAATTTCTAGAAACATAAGGCAGATATTTATTGGTTGATGTTTTGTGTTTCTTAACAGTTGTTCACAGTGAATTGGGTTTTACTATGTAAAATCTGAGATGGATAGATCTGTGGATCCAGGCTAGGTGAAAAATAAACACCCAGGCTAGGTTTAATATAGACATCCAGGCTATGTGTAGTATATGCATCCAAGCTCTATGTAATGTATGTATCCAGTGTTCTGGGTGCAGATTTGGCACATTTCAGAAATTTTAATAAATGTACCATAGCACCGACAGCTAACTAGGCTAACATAAAATATCTAGAGGCATACAGTATGTAGATTACAGTACCTGTGCCAAAGTGGAAGTGTAAATCAGATGTGCCATTCTCCTGATGGATTGGGCTGATAGGTTGGGATTGGAAGCTCAAGTAATTGATATATTTTAATTTGTAGAATTAGTTATTGCATCAGTGAAAAACCAGCATTATCTTGATTCTGTTACTTGGTGATTCAGTGTTGATTGACTACAACATCTCAGACGTCCATCTGGTGAGAGCTGCTTCTGGGAAGACGGATGAAAATCAGGCAATGGTCTCCTACAGGGAACCGTGGGGAAGGAGAGGAAGAATTGATATTTCCATCCTGCGACCTGAACCCAGTCTTTGAATCATTTGTCACAGCGTCCAGGTCTTTAACCATATGACCTTGAAGGTGTGTGTGTGTCTGTGCGTGTGTGTCTGTGCGTGTGTGTCTGTGCGTGGGTATCTGTGCGTGTGTGTCTGTGAGTGTGTGTCTGTGCGTGTGTGTTGGGGCATGCGTGTGATATTTTTCCTACTCTAGTGCAGTATTCCACTTGTTAGGATTGTCTGCTTTAAATACAGTGTTTGAATGAAGCCACTCGCAGACTGAGCATAAGATAAGTTTAAAGGGCTTGACGGGTGGAAGGGGCTTAATGGGCACACACTACGTTGTTACGGCAATAATGGAAGACATATCATGTTGTCTCAGTATTCCATGTGTTTTACACCGGCGGGATGAAGCTGTAACTGCTCCTGTCAGAGCGGAGAGAGAACCTGTTCCCTGGCTACGCTTCATCGGTACCCATTTGCAGAGGGCAATCAAAACAAACTCAGGCCGACATGGATGTGCGTTTGTTTTATTTACAGTACAGCTGACCGCTGTGGACCACATGGCAGCAGATAAACACACCACAGGAACCTTGTTTTACAGAACAATAATAAACAGCCTCTCTAAGGGCCGTGGATCAACAGAGGTTTAGTCCAGTCAGGACACACTCACATCTTCCTCCCATCTGACCCCATAGCCATGGTAAGACCCTGGTACGTTGTGATCGGATGTGATGTGGAACCAGAGAAGACACGGCTGAAAATGGGATCTAGATGCTCGGTCACTAGCAGCCTCCGGTCCTCAGCTAGAGGCTGGATGAGTCTGACTACCAGCAATGTTGAATGAGATAAGAGTCAGGCTCAGAAGCCACTGGCCAGTGGTACAAATCCCTGATAATAATGTTTGTAGCATGGGAAATGTACGCAGGTGTCAGTGTGAATCCCCTTGCTTCAAACCATCTAGTGAGTAGTAGCTATTTTCACAGGTCATAAAAACACACCGATAGTCAGATTCACATCTGAAATCCAGACCTGCAGCTGAAAAGGCTGTTGTAAATGGTCAATCTCAGCAAACACTGCATTGAAAAGGTGGTATACAAACCTTACTTTCTATCAATCAATGTACATTTTAGCCACAATGAATTGTTGAGGGCACTGACAGGCATCGCATGTTGTACATGACATAGCTCTAAGACAGAGGGAGACTGAGAGTGATACAGAGAAAGCCCAATTCCTCTGTGGTACATATATATATATATATATATACATAATTTAGGCCTAATATAACAAACCTTGAGTACTCATAAACTATGTCTGAAGAAAGAAGCAGAAGAGATTAATTGATTAGGCCCACTGGAGCGAAGCAAAGGAGATTAATTGATTAGACCCATTAGGAGGTAGCAGAGGAGATGAATTGATTAGACCCATTAGAGCTACAGCTTTAGAAGCGTCATTCATTTCACAACAGCTCGTGTTCGATATGCACCACATCGCAGCCAGAGACCAGATGGCTATGAATGATGCATTCTGTGCAGCAAGTGTTGACAGGTGTGCTCGGCACCGCCCCCCCGGTGCTGTCATTGGGTGATGAGGAGAGAGACAGCATGCTAATTGGCTAAACCTCCCGAGTTCTGGGATATCAGGCACCAACCAGATGCTTGATTGCATTTACTGTGTCTCTACAAAATCTGAGTGATAGACTCATCTTTTTACTGTATCTTGACTGTATCTTTTTACAGTATTTCAATTGTTTTTTCAGTGCAACATTTCCCATAAAGTGCCAGTATAGATACCCAGATTATTAAATAAATATGTTGAAGCACAGTGACTTTGAAAAACAAGGGATATCAAAGATAGGAACAGTCCTTTGTTGTCTGTGCCAGGTGGACATTAGAAGAGTGCATAGCTACTACATTAAGGCCAGATAATTCATCATTATTTACAGGTAAGCTATACAGTATAAGTTGGCTTTTTATTTATCCAAACTAGTACTCACAGTATTCATCGAGACCATGAAGTAAAAGGTAAATCAATTGGCTTTTCGTAGACACACACAAACAAGTGGTCTGTAGACAGAGACAGCCAGGGAACCTTAAGCAGGAAATAGACCCACATCACAAACAGGTGGATGTTAGACAGAGACTGATCCTGCATTTGTGCTTCTAGTGTAGCAGACAGAATATTTCCATAACAAAATAGCTGCTGAAGCTGCAGAAGACTTAACAGGGCATAACCCAAAGTCTGGGTCTGATCTGGGGATGGGATTGTTCTGTTCTGGGTTCAGCTCTTAGTCAGATCTTGGACTGGGTTTGTTCTGATCTGGATAGGGTACTTTTTCTTCTATTCCCCCACCTCCCTTATTCATCAATTCCCCACCTCCCTTATTCCTCTATTCCCTCCTCGCCCTTATTCCTCCATTTCCTCCTCTCCCTTATTCCTCTATTCCCTCCTCTTCCTTATTCCTCTATTCCCTCCTCTCCCTTATTCCTCTATTCCCTCCTCTCCCATTATTCCTCTATTCCCTCCTCTTCCTTATTCCTCTATTCCCTCCTCTCCCTTATTCCTCTATTCCCTCCTCTCCCTTATTCCTCTATTCCCTCCTCTCCCATTATTCCTCTATTCCCTCCTCTCCCTTATTCCTCTATTCCCTCCTCTCCAGAAGGACAGAACCACTATCTGCCAGGCAGAGAAGGGTGGTTTTGTACCGAGCTTGAATGTGTGTTAGATCAGTATGCCAGTCATGAGCACAGGAAGACTATGCAGAGATCGTCGTGTGCCAATCTGCTGACAAATCCCCAGCTGATACCTACAGTGTGTGGAGGAGAGACTGAACCCCAGGAAAAGAGAGGGAACTGGGGAAGGGAGAGGAGGACAGAAGCCTGCTGCTCTGGGGCTCATGGCTCCATGGCAATTCTTATTATACAGCATGTAAATCAAACCAAATGCAGGTTGGACTCCCCACAGATGTGCTCCATTACAGGGCTGTTCTTCCATTATTAAGTAAAATAAATAGTAACGACACCGGAACTGGGAGCCAGACAGGGCTGGCTGATGACAGGGAGACTGGAGACAGGGAGACAGGAGGACAGGGAGACAGGGCTGGCTGTGTACAGGGAGACAGGAGACAGGGAGACAGGAGGACAGAGTGACAGAAGGACAGAGAGACAGGAGGACAGGCACACAGGGCTGGCTGAGTACAGGAAGACAGGAGGACAGGGAGACAGGAGGACAGGGAGACAGAGCTGGCTGAGGACAGGGAGACAGGAGGACAGAGAGACAGGAGGCCAGAGAGACAGAGCTGGCTGAGGACAGGGAGACAGGAGGACAGGAAGACTGGCTGAGGACAGGGAGACAGGAGGACAGAGCTGGATGAGGACATGGAGACAGGAGGACATGGAGACAGGAGGACAGAGCTGGATGAGGACATGGAGACAGGAGGACAGGGAGACAGGAGGACAGAGCTGGATGAGGACAGGGAGACAGGAGGACAGGCAGACTGGCTAAGGACAGGGAGAGTGGAGGACAGTGAGACAGGAGGGCAGTGAGACAGGAAGACAGGGAGACAGGAGAACAGAGCTGGCTGAGGAGAGTGTAGGAAGGAAAAGAAGTTATGAAGACACTGCTGTCACCTTTCAGATATTGTCCTGGGAAGGAACCCATATTTGCTCATGTATGCTGGACTGGATTGGAGTTTGTTAAGGATGAAAATGTGCAGAAATAAGACATCTCTACCACAAACCCGGAATTCATCAGCCTTCCAGTACTATGCTGCAGAATATATGTCTTATCAAGTATATTCATCTTGTTTTTACATTTAAAAATATCTAACCATCCTTAAAATAAGGAAAATGTTTCTTAACAAGCAAAAGCTGTATTAGGTATTCCTGCTTGGTTTTAGAAAACATGTCTTGAATATCAAGTAATTTGTCTTGTTCCATTAGCAGACTATTTTACTTATTTCCAGCAAGTCTCTTCTCATATAGAGTTATAGTGTTGCAGTGTAACGTTTTGCCCATTAGCATCAAGTATTTAACAATATAATATAATATACTTTATATTTCACAATTTTTAACATTAGCCCATCTCAATCATCGCTGTCATTTATTTTATACAAACTTTTGTTCTCATTCTTTTTAAGGATGCAAGAAATGTGTTGTTGACTGTCATTCACAAATCAAGCACCGCTTGGACTCTGACCAGGCACGTCTTATAGGAACAACAGTCAAACATGGTTGAAACACACAGCTAATTCATACATAGAGACTTGTGAACATCATTATGTGTAGTGTTGCCAGATCATTTGAACTTGTTGAGAGATGCAGAGTGGCTAGTTGCCAACAAACCGTCAATCAAAAGCTACAAAGAAAGGTAGTATGCCTGTAAACAAGTTATATAACTGGGAAAAAATAAGTGTATAAATTGTTTACTGCATTTGATTTCCAAAAAAACCTTTTAATAGAGCAAATTTCTTTAGTAGGTTAGGTCAGAGGTCTCCAGGTAGGAGAGGCTTAAGCTCTGGATGATAAATGAGTTTCTCACTAGTAATTATACGTTGAAGGACTTTTCAAGTGGATTTTTTCCAGTTGTCAGTAAGCTTCCCACTTAATTATGCATAATTACTCATCTGGCCCAGGTGTCTGTTGTGGCACTATTGATTGTGGGGGAACCTCCTTCCCAACAAACAGTTCAAAACACATACAGTGAACATATTCTGAACGACGGTTTAGATAAAGGAAGTAAATGACAAGTGATCGCTTTGTGCCTCTACCCAGATAAAACATGATCAACCTGGTACAAGTTTCTTCAGTTATTGCGAAATGGAACTGGTGTCTAGACGATCATCACATGCAATTCGTTGAAGTGATGTATTTACGGTACCTATGTATGTGAGGTCCCAAATTGACAAAGCATTTAAAATACCCAGGAGCACATCATTAAGATGTTTCAACCACCGATACTCTTCCTAGTGCTGGTTGTTCGTCCAAACTCACTAGCTGGGTAAGAAAGGCCTTGGTCAGAGAGGTGATCAAGAACTCGATGGTCACTCTAACAGGTAGAAAAAATGGGGACCAAATGTAACCTGAATGCTTAGCTCTACGTCTGGCAAGGTACCACTCATCCCCTGGTCAACATCACTCTTATAGTGAAGTGTGGTGGTGGGAGCTTCATGCTGAGGGCATCATCACCTGGTCAACAGCACACTTACAGTGAAATGTGTGGGTGGGTGCGTCATGATAAGGTGATTGTTAAGAGGGATTGAGGAGAGAATGAATGGATCTGTATGCAGACAGGTCCTTGAAGAAACATGATCCACAGGACTCACAACAACACCCTAGACAAGCATAGAGTGGTTTTAGGACAAGTCTGGGAATGTCCATGAAGGGCCAGACTTGAACGTAATCGACCACCTGTGTTTCGCTGACGCTCCCTATCCAATAGCACAGAGCTTGGAACTATCTGTGAGAAATTATAAGGAAAAAACACTAAAATCCAGGTTTGCGGAGCAGGTTCCTCAAAGGTTTTGGAAACTGAGAAAATTCTCTGGGGTTTCTGGTACAACCGTGATACCACATGCTTTAAAGTTACCCTTCAAATCACCTGGAAAATAGGGGTAATAAATGACTGATAGTAAAAATCTAACATTCTCATTTTAAACTCCACAGTTATGTATTGTTTAATCATTTTTCCTAAATCTTTTCTCTTTATTAATAAATGTCTTTCTCAGCAGTGAAATCATGTCCTTCCCTCCTATCTCCTCTGTAGATTAAAGAATCGCCAGTGTTGCATAATTACTGCTAATGTGCTCATTATTAGCAAAGTGATTGTAGTTTAAAAAACGTATTATTGCGCCCATAATGTCAAGGAACTCCATAGTTTACAAAAGCGTCTCATTACAGCTTAAACCAAGACATTATTTAACACTATCACACAGATTCCATCCCTAGCATCTCTCTGATTGGGGAAATCAAAGTGACAATCTCACGGGACCGAAAGACATATTCAGAGAGAGAACGGGAGAGACGGGTGAGGAGGAAGAGGTGATGGTGTGACTGCTACTACTACTTTTGTGGAGTGGTAAGGAGAGGGAGAGAGGAGGTAGAGAGAGATAAAGAAGAAAGCAGAGAGTGACACAAAGAAATAAAACATTGTTTATGAGACACATCAATACAAGGTCACCTGAACATAATGTGGCATGAGAGTGGCTTTAGGTTTCACCCACCAAAATCGGCCTGTGCAATTTAGTTGAATTGCATCACAAAAAGATAAAATCGGTACAGTCTCATACAAAAGGATTACATGCAGGTAATATAGCGCGACCACTTCCTCTCCTCCATCACCATTGTGTCAACGCCACATGGCCCAGGGCTGCTAAATTGGACTTTTGAGAGAATCCCAGCCGCTACCCATGCAGCTAGGCTGCAACCCCTTGATGAGAAACACCTGCCCACAATCAGGCCTTGACAGGCGGATGATAAAAGGGCCCCAGTGAAGCAGCTCTGGACAGCAGAAGAAAAAGACTGTGCCGTTGTGACTCCAGAAGCTCCCTGTTCCTAGGTGGTTGTGTTTTTACTTTCCTTGTGCATTTTTGTTTAGACAATGCTTTCCAGAGTCCTGGGCGATGGCACTGTGTCAGTTCTCTGTGTTCCCTGTTACATTATTGTTTAGTTCTGAACAGTGTGGTGTCAATAAAGCTGTCAGGCCTGCTGAAAAATGTTTATGTGCCAAATGAGATATGTATAAATAATTCCAGACATCATGACCAGTCTTGGGATATGTACAAGCACTGACAGACAAATACATGAAAAATTAAGTGAATCCAGACTTTTCACTGTTTAGTTTCCCAACACATGTGTAATTTCTTCACACAAAATGTACATCCTAGCCTTAGTTTATTTATGAACAGGTAAATAAACTGTACAGGCATCATTGTGCAAGTATGACTGATTTGTTTGCTTTGATGAACAAATAATTCCTTAAATCACCCTGTGGCATCTGACAAGATTGGATGTTGGAGTTATACATGTTTTTGAAATGGTCAGCAGTTCAGGAGTAATGTTGGACAGGGTGTCCTTTCCTGTATCTCGTATCTACATGTCAGTACTAATATTCCTCACGACATGTCAGTACTATTCTTTATGGGTTGAACCCTGCTGTACTGAACAGGATCAGAATAGAATAGAGCAGAACAGTACTAAACGGGACAGAACAGTACTGAACAGAACAGAACAGTACTGAACAGAACAGAACAGAGCATAGGTGAATAGAGCAGAACAGAAACAGAACAGGATAGACCCTCCATCCTGATCCTCATAACCATCCTGATCCTCCTAACCCATCCTGAACCTTCTAACCATCCAGACCCTCCTAATCCATCCTGACCCTCCTAACCATCCAGACCCTCCTAATCCATCCTGAAACTCCTAACCCATCCTGTTCCTCATAACCATCCTGAACCTCCTAACCCATCCTGACCCTCCTAACCCATCCTGAAACTCCTAACCCATCCTGTTCCTCATAACCATCCTGATCCTCCTTACCATTCTGATCCTCCTAACCCATCCTGAAACTCCTAATTCATCCTGATCCTCCTAACCATCCTGATCCTCATAACCATCCTGATCCTCATAACCATCCAGACCCTCCTAATCCATCCTGATCCTCCTAACCCATCCTGATCCTCCTTACCATTCTGATCCTCCTAACCCATCCTGAAACTCCTAATTCATCCTGATCCTCCTAACCATCCTGTTCCTCATAACCATCCTGATCCTCCTTACCATTCTGATCCTCCTAACCCATCCTGAAACTCCTAATTCATCCTGATCCTCCTAACCATCCTGATCCTCTTAACCATCCTGATCCTCCTAACCCCTCCTAACGATTCATCAAAACTGCCTTTACACAGCATGGATTTATGGATCGGACAGGTTTATCTTTCTTCCCGCCTAGTTGGTAATGATCAATTTCAGTCGCCAGGGTGATTAATATCGTTAATGAAAACAAGTTATTTCAATTGAATCAAGGGCCAATAACGTCAGCCTTCATTATAAACAGAAAAATTGCTAAACAAGTCATTAACAATGGCAATGTGGGAAATTCATTTTTTTTATTGAAATTAAAACCATATTTTTGAAACTGTCAATTATGTGAATTATTAATGGGCATTATAATGGAACCCTTGTTTTGGAAGTGATATCAGATATGAATGTGAGTCACCAGTCTCAACAGAGAGGAAACTCATCTTACAACAGCTGCTTAGGTGAAGGCACGTCATGTAAATTGAGAAGAAATATATGTATTTGGATGCAGGAGCCATGGCAACGTTGAAAATCCTCTTTTATTGTTTCAGTGTTTGTAGAGAGGGAGGCTCAGTTCTGAGCTCTCTATATTTTCCTGGATATTGCCCGTCATCACCTTGAGCAGCACTTTTAAAAGGCTTTTAGTGTATATTCTTTCCTTTAAATGTCTATCAAATGTACCCATTTAGATTCCCATCCCAAACGGCACCCAAGTTCTGACATAATGTTACTGAATTAAAGTAGTGAACTAGGTAGGGAACAGGATGTGACCGACCTGTGTCACTTAGTACCTCACTCACACAGTTCCCCCAGAATAGGATTCAGTTCCCCCTGGATAGGATTCAGTTCCCCCAACCAGGATAGGATTCAGTTCCCCCAACCAGGATAGGATTCAGTTCCCCCAACCAGGATAGGATTCAGTTCCCCCAACCAGGATAGGATTCAGTTCTCCCAACCAGGATATGATTTGGTTCTCTATCCCAACCAGCAGGAATTAGTGCTCTGACCCAATCAGAATGATTTTGTTTTCTATTCCATCCCGTAGAATTTATTTTTATCTATCCCAATCAGTAGTATATAGTTATTGGTCCCAACCAGTAGGATATAGTTCTTGGTCCCAACCAGTAGGATATAGTTCTTGGTCCCAACCAGTAG